>CAUYRT010057650.1:0-133399 GCA_963574885.1 Lepilemur ruficaudatus
GCCTGTAGTCCCAGCTACTCGGGAGGCTGAGGCAGAAGGATTGCTTGAGCCCAGGAGTTTGAGGTTGCTGTGAGCTAGGCTGATGCCACGGCACTCTACAGCCCGGGCAACAGAGTGAGACTCTGTCTCAAAAAAAATAAATAAATAAAAAAAATAAAGCATTTGAACATAGCCTGGCACAGAGGACACACTGTATAAGCATCCGCTGCTGTTACTGTGGTGATGATGATGATGTTAACGATGATGATGGTGGTGGTGATGATGACAGTGATGAAGATGTGATGATGGCAGTGTTGACAGTGATCACTGTGATAATGTTGATGATCATAATTTTGCTCAATATGTGAAAAGAGGTGAAGCTTTTCTTTTTCCAGCGATTCCCAGCGTCTAAAATGGTTGGGAAATGGGGTATTCTGGTTCATCGACTGTTCGTAGAAACCATATGCACACATCCATATCCTGGTAGAGGTGTGCAGACAGGTGTGCCCTTCACAGATGACCCTTTATCAAGAAGGGACCATATGAGAGGCCAAGGTGGGAGGATTGTTTGGGACCAGGAGTTTCAGGTTGCAGTGAGCTATGATTGTGCCACTGCACTCCAGCCTGGGTGACAGAGTGAGCCAGACCTCATTTCTTAAAAAAAAAAAAAAAAAAAAGGGAACATACAATAAAAAATACACAGGACAGAAGGTGTCCTTTGCTCAACTAAACCTACTCTTCAGAGATTCACAGATGCTGCTACTTTCTCCCATAGCAGACATCAGTAATCAATCCCTGTACCCTCCACACAGTCATTTCTGCAGTAGGCGAACCCTGTTTTCCCTCCGTGGGCTCCTGCTTCTGCAGGTCCCGAGCTGCTGTGGGGTTCTGCAGAGGTCTGGGATGGAGTCTGGGGGGAAACGTGCACCCTATCCTGCAGATCTCATCGACACCGCTGTTTGCCATGATAGACACAGAGGAGGCGCTCAGCAAAGTGGGCCCTGAGAGTGCGGCGTCCGCAGTCTGCGTCTGCACGGGAAATGAGCCCAGACGGTGGGTAGCCCTGCGGGGGCTGACGGATCCTCTTACACCCTTACCCATGTCACCCTGAAACTCCGCTGGTTGTGAACCCCCATTAGCAAACCCTGCACTGGAGGCAACTTGTCCTGCATTCTGGGCACAGTTTCTCACCACACTTTCCAGGCCATCTTGCCGCGTGGCCAGTGGACATGTGATGATGATGATGATGATGACGTGACCTCCACACATGGAGCCACGTTGCGGCTGTGTCCAGAGGGCGGTCTGGGGCCCCGTGTGGTCGGCTCAGTGCCGGCAGGGGCTTGCTGTAGCCAGACTGACTAGGTGCCTCGGACGGTCTGGGAAGGGCTCTGAGCAAGGCTGAGGGTGAATCATGTTTTCTTCGTGACCCGCTCTTGTTGGGATCTGAAGTGACTCACAGGTGTGGAGTTGGAAGAAACTTCAGAGGGTATGCAGGGCAGCCCCTGTGAATGACACTGTCCAACCCACATACACCCATTTTAGCCCGTGCCACATGGCACTTAAAACGCTTTCCTGTGTCTCCTCCTGAAATGTGGGCTCCTCTAGGGCAGGGTCTATGACCTGTTCAGCTCCCATCCCTGGAACCCGGCACCGGGCCTGGCAAGGCTATGGAGGGCATTTGTTGGGTGAAAGGGTGGATCTCGAGGGTCACCTCCTCCAGGAAGTCTTGCCTGGTCCCCCAGACAGGTGAGCTACCACCTGTGAGCATTCCTCCTCAGTGCTTCTGTCACACTGGATTGTGTGACTTCACTCAGGGCCAGGCCCAGAGCTGGGTTCGGTGGACAGTGAATGACCGTTACCCATCGTGGGGGTTCCCAGAAAGGCCTCCCAGAACCTCACAAACTCTGAAGGTTTTACAGATGAGGAAGCTGAGGCCCAGGCGGGGAGGGGGCCTAGTCTAAGGATATCCAGTGTGAACCAGTGGCACAGTTAGCCTGGGGAAATTGGGTCCAGAGAGGTCAGTCCCTAGCCAGGCTACCTAGACGAGAGGCAGCAGGGCCTGGCTTCCACCTCCACTAGCCAAGGGGGCCGAGCAGCAGGCCAGGCCCCGTCAGCCTGTCTGAAGGCAGTGGGGGAGGCTTCTCCGCTATGGAGTGACAGGGGGCTGCAGAGACCCTTTCCTTTTTCACACATCCCCTCCCTGGCTGCTGCCATCTGGTCTAGGACAGGCCACCTCAGAAATGTGAGGACTGGAGGCTCATCCCCCCTCAGTATAGCTGGGGGATGACTCCCTGGGGCTTAGCCCAGCCGCAGCTCACCCACTTTGAGCTACTATTATTTGTTATCCTTCCCTCCCTAACTTCACCCCAGTATCACTCTTTTTTAATAATAGTTTCCCACACTTGCCAGCTCCTTCCTACCTCAGGGCCTTTGCACATTCTGTTTCCGCTGTCCCTCTTCACTTAGCTAAGCGTGCGCATCCCTAGCTCCCCTGGCCCCTTGGACTTGGGCCTTTTGGAAGCTTCTGGGCCAGCCTTGAGCTGGCCTCCTAGTCTGAATTAGCCAGGCCTGTCTGTGCTCATTCTGGGAGGGGGCAGGCCGGGTGCGAGGAGGGGGTATTTCATCCGCTTTAAAGGCTTCAACTCATTTAACCTTAATTGCCTTGTTTTCATAGACATTTGCTAAGGAAAAGGACCAAATTACAACTTGAATTGGGTCTTACTAATCTTAATTAAAAGCTCTCATTTATAATGAGGACCAGGCCCCAAACGAGGAGCAAACCGCCCTCAGATGGCTTGTTTAGATAACCGAGACGCTCCCGATAGTCACTGCTGCGTCTGATGCGACAGGGCCCGTCACACCTTCTATGTGTACTTCATTTTTTAGACCATTCATTCAAGTGGTTTATTTCCCTTGCAAGTCCCAACTCCGGCCTTTTCCAAATGCTATAATTAAAACTCTTGGGGGAAATAACTTTCTGTTTTGGCCACAGTATGTCAAATATATTACTATTTTCCTTTTTTGTGTGAAAGGGAAAAAAAATGACAACCTTCTGGCCATGAGAGATCACAAAATTAGCATGTATGTAATGAATGTAAATAGTCACTTCCTGAGTTTTATATCCCCAGGGTCTGCTTGTCAATCACTGAAGTTAGGTAGATTACAGAACATGTTATTAAAGCATTTTAACAAAACTCCTAATAACATACCCAGTGATCTATTTAGTTTAACATCAGGAAAAAAAAAAAAAACCCTTAAAACCAATTGGCCTTCTTAGGAAATAATGTCCATGACCTTATTAAATCATTTTCATCATCATTATTGCACACTTTATTGAAACTCCAGATAAAATTCTATTTGGGAGGGCAGGAAAGGCAGTAGGAGGTAAGTGGGGATGGGGGGGCGTCGGGCAGAGGGGGAAGAAGGGGAAATTCTTCCCCTTCAAGTCTTAAAACATGCAATTATGCATGCTAACGTGTGCTCTGCTGAAGATGAAAGCGTTCAAGTCCAGCAGACCAGCGGGCAGGAGGAAATTGGATGTGACTTAAAATTCCAAGTTGCTGTCAGCTAGCAATTAGGCAGTGTTGCTTGCAACTGGTCCCAGCTCTGCTGCAGAGTTTAGGCTTCTTGGAGAGTTCTTGGAGCCCATGTCCATTTTTAGGAGGACAAATAAAAAGCTCAAGCTGTTCCATTTAGGCATAGGAGGTAAGTTTCCCTCTCTGAGCCTCAGTTTACCCGGCTGTAAAATATACGCACTGGACTGGATTCAATTAAGGATCATCCATATTCACTGAGTGCCTGCCCTGTGCCAGGCTTGGAGCTGGGGCCAAGACATGTTTCCTGCCCTTGAAGACCTCGCTGGTTTGTGGGAGAGACAGATTGGAAAGCACGGGATCCTAAGGGGATGTGGAAAGTGCAGTGAAGGAAATGCAGACAAGACTCAGTGGGGTGAAGTAGAGAGAATGCATGTGTCTGCCTGAGGAGGGGAAGAAATCAGGGGGAGGGCTCCCTGGAGGAGGTGTCATCTGCTCCAGGTTAGAAAAGCAGAATAGGAGCAGGTCTCTGAGGGTCCTTCCAGCTCTGATGGTAAATGGAAGCATTTGTAGCAAGGGTGTGGAGGCCTGTGGTTCAGTCCTTGCTGGCTTGGTAAGCCCAACAAGTGACTTAACCTCCCTGGTTTCCTCACCCATCAAATGGGCAGCACCACACCTGCCTTACGGAACATGTGTTTGAGTAGAGATCTGTGGGAAAGGCCTCATTTCCCATGAGCATGTGTTGAAGGCAACACCGATGGCTGCATATTGGGCTTTTTCCCTCTAAATCCACATTTCTGCCAGGGTTGGGGGTCTCTGCCTCCCACCTCCCGCCCCCCGTGTCTCTGAGCTCCCGGGTGGCAGCCCTTCTCTGCCCTTTTCCTTTGGGCCCTCTCGCCTCCTTTTGGCCGCTTCTTATTACAGTGGCTGTATTTGTTTTTCCATCAGAGGAATGCTAACCAGAAAAAACCATTATTTCTAAGAAAATAAACTGTGGGCTTGTGTGCTTTGAATGCTACTGAAATGGATGGCGGCCTTCCCCAAAGGCCTTGAGACAAAGAGGGCTGGAGGGCTTGTGTGTGCGGGCAAGGTCAGGGGGCCTTGAGGGGGTGCTCTGAGGCGGTCCTCCAGATGGGCCAGGGCTGCGGCCCCTGGGCAGAGGGACTTACAAACTCCAGCCAGCTGGCTTGGACTCTGGCCTGGGCTGACACCAGCTGGTGGTGGTGATCACTCCCTACTCCAAGGTCTGTAAGATGTACCCCTCCCTCCAAGAGCCCCCATGCCTTCTGTCTGGGCCTCCTGCCCTTCATGTAGAGGGGCGTTGAGCTGAGACTAGGTCCGTGGAGACCTGGGTCCTGGCCTGTGTGACCTGGGGCAGGTCTGTGGGCCTCTCAGCCCTTAGTGTGCCGACTGCAAAGTTCAGGGGGGTCAGGAGATCCCGGGCCCCTCGGCCTCTCATTGTGGGCAGCTCCTTCCTCCGGGCGATCCCTGCTTTGGTGGTGCCCAATGCTGGCTCAGACTGCGGGGTGCTTGGGAGGCCTCAGCCGGGCTTAGCCACCTGTCCCTTCCCACTGCCAGCCCCACGGGCAGACCTGGGCCTGGCTGGTCCCTAGCAGGAGAGACTCACCCCATATGAGGTTGTGTTCATATGTGTTGGGTCATTTTCCCCCTCCAGGCTGGTAGCCCCTATGGCCAGTGTCGGGCTGAGGGCATCCTTTGTCCCTCAGTTGCCCTTTTAGAAAACCCAGGATGGTGGATCAGAGGAGGTCTAGGATTCTGGCTTACTGATTCACGGCAGTTCAGGTTTTCTGGCAACTGCGTGTTTCTGATTATCCTTTAGAGGTCAGAGGTGGCTAGGCCTGTGGAGTGGGCCCTCAGAGCCTGCAGTCTGGGGGCCTGGCACATCTCCCCTGCCTTTCCTGGAGGGGTGGGAGAATGACCACGCCTGTGATTGGCGGGAGGGAGCAACAGAACCCTTGACTCAGGGCTAGCAGAGCCAGACTCAAGCCTGGCAGGTCCCCTGGGGCCCCTCCTCACTTCTATCTCAAACACTCCAACAAGTCAGTTTCCCTTGACCAGATTGCTTCAGTGTCCGTTAGTCCTGAGGCCCGAGTCTGTAAACAGCCCCCAGCAAAGGGTTCAGTGTGTTTTTGATGGAGAAAGGAAATAATTAACTGGACCTCATCCTACTGGTTTGGTAGGGGAATCCCCTGGTTCATGGGAGCCACGCCCCCCACCATGTACCCAAGCTGGGCAGGTGGTGTTTGAGGTCAGTTCACAGTGAGCATCCTTGTGGTTTCCCTGCATCCAGGCAGAGCCGGCCCGGCAGATAAGAGCACTGACAACATGAACTTGTTTTATTTTTGTTTTTAAACAGCTTTATTGAGATATAATTCACATACTATACAATTTAATCATTTAAAGCATATAATTCAATGCCTTTTAGCATATTCACATTGTTCATCCATTACCACAATCAATTTTAGAATCTTTTCATTACCCCAAAAAGAAACCCCATCCCCCTTGGCCATCTCCTCTTCGAGCCTCCAGCCCCTCCAGCCCTAGGAAACCACTAATTTACTTTGTCTCAATTGATTTGCTTTTTCTGGAGATTTCATATAAATAGAATCACATAATATGTGGTCCTGGGTGACTGAGACAGCCTTAACTTTGAAGTCAGGAGGCCTGGCTCAATTCCTGGCTCCCTTTGTATTAGCTGTGTGATTTGAGGCAGGGCAGGCAACATCTCTGAGCCTTGGTTTCCCTTGCTCTAAAGTGAAGATGTTGGCACCCACCTCTCAGGGCAGTCACATGTGTGGGGCCTGCAGATGGCCTCACACGTCATGAGGGTCAATAAATGAGGCCAAAGTCATGATTGTTCCTCCGTTCAATGATCAGCAGGCTTATGTCGAGCACATTCTGCCAGGTTCTGAGGCTTTAGCTGAACAGGACACAGTTCTCCTCCGCATGGGCTTGCAGCATGGAAGGACACATGCATAAGCAAGCGAGGTCAGGAATGGTGGTGTCTGTTTGGGAGCCACGGAGCCCAAGGCGGGTGGGGGCGGCTTATATCTGCCAGGAGATGGGCAGAGGCTTCGGGGAGGAGGTCGTGCTGGGGCTAGGGGTGCAGAGAGGAGCAGGCATTTGTACACGGGAAGGAGCTCCAGGCAGAGGGACCAACATGAGCCACATAGGGGACTGGGAGAGGTCACCAAGGAGCTCGAACCCCATGGTTATCTTGGATCACAGGGTGGGATGGGGGAGGGAACCTTCCCACCCTCTGGCTGAGCCATGGTCATCGTGTGCAGCTAGGAATGAAAAAGTATATAGATTTGTGTTGGTTTTGTGTGACCTTTGACCTTTCCCGTAATTAACTGCTGGGCCCACTTCTAGCATTGTCTTTGCAGAAGAGAAACCTGATCGATGGATGCCGGGGGTCCTCCGAGAGCGGGTCTCATTACTCAGTCATTACAAACCCAGAGCTTAACCCCGTGCCACCGGAGACAGGGGGCTTAATCCTTCCTGCTAGGCAGCCCGAGAAACTACCTTCCCGAGAGCGTAATTAGCCAACAAACCGGATTAAGATTTATTCATCAATAAGGACTCAACTTCCTAAGCCATACATCTCTCCCAGAATGGTTGCCTGATCTAAGGAGTACATGGTTTTTCCTAAAGCCCCCAGACAAAGGAGAGGACGTGCTAGCGCCTAGCCAGGGAAGGGGTCTTTGTTAGAGCGTTTGGTCTCCACTGCCTATGAGGAATGTCTAGAAAAATGCCAGTTTCAGGGGGAAATGAGAAGACATTTTCAGTAATGATTGCCTAGAGTAGAGAGTGGGTGCTTTAAAAATCCTCATTTTGAAAAGGTTTCCTAATTTTGAGGAAAATGCCCTAAAATAGTATCAAAATAAAATGGGAGGGCACTCTGATTCATTGCAATAGGATCTTGTAGAACCTAGGCACCACAGAATAAATACATATTTTATGGAACAGCAAGAATCAATTTTGAATTAAATGAAAAAAAAACAATTCATCCTACTTTGTGTTCCAAACCAGTATTGTTGGCATATAACCATAGCCGTGGGATTGTGTGTGTGCACACTGCCATTTTAATATACGAAAAGTGGAACCGTTTGACTTTTCAAAAATCCCATAATGAGCAGTTCCCTGTGCTGTTTTTCTCTGCCCTATTGGATGCTAGGAGCTGTCTTTGGTGGGAATTGAATTTTCATTTAAAAAAAAAAAAAAAAATCTAAGCAGGGGCAGGAGCAGGGATGCCTGGATTGTGTTGTTGGATTTCTTGTTGTCAGTGCTTAGAGTTCTGAAAGCTGGCCAGAGTTTTTGTCCTGCCCACTTTCTCCATTCCTATCTCTGTCACCACCCATCAACTGTCACCATCCTTCAACCTCAAGAGTAGGTACACAGTAGGACATTGGGAATAGAAATACTAATGCACGTGACATCTCTTCCACACCTTTCTCCTTAATGACTTTTTGGAGCATGAAGCAGTATTTTAAAAAGTATTCATCTCAGGCACCCTGAAGATGAGGATGGGGCTCCAACCATCGGAATAGAGCTTGCATTTGAATGCAGCCACCAGCTGGGGGCCTGGAGAGAAGGTCCTCAGCCAAGCTATGCCTCAGCCTCCTTTTCAGGGAAATGGGAGGGGCATTCATACCCGCTTCGTGGGCAGCTGCGTCCCTCCAGTCTCTGCCTCTGTCTCACGTGGCTGTCTTCCCTCTGCATGTCTGCCTTCACAGGTATTCTCCTTTCTGTGAGTCTGTGTCCAATTTCCTTCTCTTAGAAGGACACCAGCCATTTGATTAGGACCCACCCTAACCCAGTACGACCTCGTCTGAACTTGACCACATCTGCAAAGACCCTATTTCCAAATCAGGTCACACTGTCAGGTCCTGAGGATTAGGACTTCAACCCATCTTTTTGGGGGAAACCATTTACAATTTATTTTAATAATAAAATAAATTAAAATAAATAATAATTAAATTTACAATTTACTTTAATAATAAACATCCAAGAGCCTGCTCTGTCCCCTCCATTCCTTTACCCTCTCCCTGCCCCATCTGCCTGTTCCTCATTCTCTGATCCTTAAAAACTGGTCTGAGCCTGATGGGTGTCTTGGAAGTCTGTGGAGCCTCTTCCAAGGGAGGGGACTCCTGGACATGTTTTTATAAGAATAAATCCATTTGGGCATGGTGCAGTGGCTCACACCTGTAATCCCAGCACTTTGGGAGGCTGAGGCAAAAGGATTGCTTGAGCCCAGGAGTTCAAGACCAGCCTGAGCAACATAGTGAGACCCCATCTATTCCAGAAATAGAAAAATTAGCCGGTTGTGGTGGCATGCACCTGTAGTCCTAGCTACTTGGGAGGCTGAGGGAGGAGGATTGCTTGAGCTCAGAAGTTTGAGGCTGCAGTGAGCTGTGATAACACCACTGTACTCCAGCCTGGGCAACATAGGGAGACCTGTCTCAAGTAATAGAAATAATAAATCCATTTGCTTTGGCAGAGATTTTTTTTTTTTAGTTGGTTTGGGTATTTATCTCTTATGTATTAAAGGAGGAGATTCACATGATTTAAAAAAACAAAAATTCAAGGCACAAACACAGAAAATTGGGAAATGTTTGGTTTGTGAGCAGATGTCCTCCATCCAGGGCACTGGGGAAGTAAAGCTGGTTGCCACGGAAGCTCATGGGAGCAGAGCAGGCCTGGGGATTTCGGAGGAGCTGGTCATTCTAAGAGTTGCTCAGATCTGGTGGGACTCTTTGCAGATGAAATAAGGGAAGAGGTGAGAGCAGCCAACATTCTTGCACTCTCCAGCCCATTGGCAACTACCGTGATCTACCCTATGGGGAGTCAAAGTAAGGAAATGGCTAGAGTTGTTTTATTGACTATTCAGCAATATGCCTTATGAGTATGGTGTCCAAATAGTTTATCATTTTGATAGTGAAAAAATTCCTGTTAAAAATTATACCCAGACAACAGGCATAAACTGGAACTATGCCAGGCAAATAGAAGAGTATGATTATTCTAATCAAGGGAAGAGACATTCCCTTGATTAGGAGGTCTGAGGATTCTGAGACCTTACCATCATTAAAACAGCTGGTTTGATTATAGTTTATGGGTGCAGTGACTCTGTAACTGACAGTGTTTCTTTCTTTGCTTGGCTTTTAGGAAGCTCAGAGTCATTATTTGTGGCCTACCTTTTGTCACTGTGCTGCAGTTTACCAGATGTATTTCTGAATATTGTCACCCAATTTATCTTATTCTTCAACCCTCATTTCTTTTTCTTCATCCTAATATTTTGTTCTCTTTGGAAATCTATGTCTTTTGTAAGCTGTTTGGACGGATGATGTTTGAAGGAATGGGTGAGTGAGTTAATAGAAGTTTGGACAGATGGATGGATGAATGTTTGGATAGAAGGATGAGTAGGTAGGTGTTTGGGGTGAGTGTGTGTGCACGCACGTGTATGGGTATGTTTGGATAGAAGGGTGAGTATTTGGGTCAATGAATATATGGGTGGCTAGCTAGACATTTGGATGGATGGATGGGTGAATGGATATTTGGATGATGGATATTTAGATAAATAGATGTTTAGATGAATGAAAGGATGGGCATCCGGCTGAATATTTAAGCAGATGGATGCATGCGTGTATGTTTGGATGCATGGGTTGAATGTTTGGCTGGATAAATGGATGGTTGAATAGGTGACTGCATGAAGGGAACAGTGGTCAGCTGATGGAATATTTATACGGATACATTATAGCATAAGTAGATAAATAGAAGAATGGTTGGGTAGGTATTGGAATGGATAGGTTTTGGAGTGGGTAGATGGATGGATGGATAGTGAGTGGGTGGATGGGTGTTTGAATGGATGCGTGCTGGCTGGCTGGCTGTTTAAGTAGAAGGATAGGCATGCACACATGCATATGTGTGTGTGGACGGATGGATGTGGACTAAGAATCAACGGGTATTGCTTAGTGACTTGTGATATAGAAAAAAAGAAAAAGAATAGATGGGTAAAGAGGTATTTGGATGACTGGATAATACTTTCGTGGTACAGTGTAAATGTGCTAAGGGTGAAATATCATGTATAAATAACTTTGCCAATGACTGACATGTCACGAGCATTCTAACTTATCAGAAAGGATGTGGGGTTCGTAGACTGAAAGACTTTGTTCTGATCCTTGCCCTCCCACTTACTATGTGACCTTGAGCAAGTACCTAACCTCTCTGCACTTTAGTTTGCTTGGCCATAAAATGGAGTTAAAATACCTACCCCAGAGGGTTGCTGTGAGAATTGAAAGGGCTGGTGTTTGTTTCAGGAGTAAATACCTCATATTTCTTTCTGAGACACAACATGAGAGAAAATTTTTTTACCCAAGCACAGAATAAAAGCCCTTTCCCCCAGTCTGATTGATCCAGCCTAAGCCATGTACCCACCCTGGGACCAACAGCAGTTGCTAATGGCATGTGTTGTTTGCATTAGACTAATCCGGCTCCACCTCCAGAGTTAGGACCAGGCCAGCTTACCCTGAGTCACCTGCTTGGGGGAGAAAGTCAGGGAGAGAACAGTTTGAGGGTTGCTGGGTCAGATCAGATGTGAGGTGACACTCATGCTGACAGGCAGGGAAAATAAGTGACTAGTGGGCAGACTGTAACCATGTTAAGGGTATAGAAAAAAACATACTTTGGTAGCTGATTTTATGTCAAGGGAGCAGTGAAAGGGAAACAATATTCACTGGGATGGGGAACCCCAGGGAAGTGCAGATTGATGAGTTGGGCTATGTTGCCTTAGCAGTCTGTGGAAGATCCGGGGGAGAGGTGGCTGGATTGGTGTATCTCGGACTCTGGGGAAAGGTCTGGGCTGCAAACAGAGACTGGGAAGTAACCAGCATCTCTCAGTCTTTATAAATCTATGTGCCCTTTCAATAAACATAAAATCTTACATCCTCCTTTAATGATATTTACAATGTCTAAGTGTATTAAACATCATGATTAAAAACAATTCAAATAAGTTTCAGAATTGGGTCTGCTTCCCAACTGATGCAGATGGCCACTGTGGGCAGGTTAGGCAAAGCCTCCTGTCTCTTGTTCCTTTGGAGACCCAGGCTACTTTGTTCTCTCATCGTGGCTGGGCGGGTGGCCCACCAGGAGTGGGCCACGCAGCCAGACCCTGCACTCCGGCATTTTTGCTTCTGCTGTTTTCACATAAGCTGTCGCCTCTGTTTTGCAGTGTCTCCGGCAGGCAGGTGCCTAGGCAGTGCTTAGTCACTTGCAGCGTCAGGGAGCTCACTACCTCCTAAGAGAGCTTCTCCTTCCAGATGGGCCTTCCCACCTGCGAATGCTAACCGGCCCCCGGGGCTTGCCCTGGCCGTGCGCAGCTCTGCCCGCCGGACCAGCGTGGAGAGAGCGTGGAGCCCGGTGTGTTCCGGTGGCAGCTCCTCAGGCAGTGGAGGGAGCGGCCAGGCCTGCCTCCAGTACAGGCTGGCCCCATCCTCACTTTCAGGGTTGGAACCCGGCCTCAAAAATCCCTCTTGTACCGAACCGGGGAAAAACTGCTACCCCGAGCTCAGGGGCCTCTTGAGAGGCACTTCCGGTCCTAGTTAGCGGGGCACTTCCGGTTCCACTTAGCTCGGCA
Organism: Lepilemur ruficaudatus; assembly: GCA_963574885.1. Classification (NCBI taxonomy): domain Eukaryota; kingdom Metazoa; phylum Chordata; class Mammalia; order Primates; family Lepilemuridae; genus Lepilemur; species Lepilemur ruficaudatus. The sequence continues at coordinate 12,166 of CAUYRT010057650.1, forward strand.
CTTCCCGTTCTGGTTCCGGGTCCGCCGCTGTGTGTGTGTGCGGCGGGGGGGAACTTCCGGCTTCTTCCAGCCTCTGTGCCAGAGCCTCTGGAGGTCAGGGTGGGTGTAGGCTGAGGTGGGCGAGCCCAGGGAGCATTTCAGAGTCGGGAGGCTGAAGACCGGCACCCCCAGGCCGCGGATGAGCGGTCTCCCTGTGCCCGGCGTACGCCCACAGAGACCGGATGTGACCAGGCTAGGCCGGTCGGGGACCGGATGTGGCCACGCTAGGCCCGTCGGCTACCGGATGTGGCCAGGCTAGGCCCGTCGGGGACGGATGTGGCCAGGCTAGGCCCGTCGGGGACCGGATGTGGCCAGGCTAGGCCCGTCGGCTACCGGATGTGACCAGGCTAGGCCCGTTGGGGACCGGATGTGACCAAGCTAGGCCCCCTTGGGCTCCTGCGCCCGGCCGCGAGTGCCAGTCCCACTCGTCCCACTTCCTGGGGTGTGACCTTTGGCAAAGTTTTACCTTCTCTGTGCCTCGGTTTCTTCGGTGCTCTTGTAAACCTGGAGTAATGATAACGGTGCCTGTATCACTGAGTGTGGGGATTGAAGAGAGGATGGCGTAGTCTTGCAAGCAGAACTTGGGCTTAGAAGCCACGCGTTGGAGGTTAAGTATACTGTGTTCCTATTATTCTCCGAGGTCTCTCAAATCTCTCTGGAACTCCAGAACCGATAGCCCTTTGACCCTTGATGGGAAATGTTGAAAAAGACTTAAGACAGCAAGAAGGGTGACCTTTACAAAGGCTGTTGGCCACTGTTTATGAGACAGAAGCCTTTGTTATAACAAGGAAGCTGGAACAGTTGAAATTCAGGCATTGTACCGCTGATGTGGAAGGAAACTATTTGGAGGAGTTCGTGGAGTTTTCTTTCATTCCAGAGATGACGCTTTTTGGTGGTATGCAAAGTTAATTTTACTGGTGCCTTCTGCGTCAAGAGAGCCAGTTTTCAGGAACTGTAGACTGGATCCCCATATACTGTTAGTGTTGAGAGACTTTCTAGGGAGGCAGAACTAGGTGTGACTCTTGCCTGCTTCACTGTGGTAGGAACTGGAAGGCCCCCCACACTCCCCAACAATGTGTTCTGGAAGGTGGTGGCCAGCCTTGTTGCAGAGCTAGGATCTTCATTTTTATAACTGTTGGATTCCCAGCTCCCAGGGAGGACTTCACCTAACACCTGTTGAGTCATCCCCTAATCACTTATGTTCTGGTGGCTTCTGTGGTGGTGGGAGAGGGGACCCCCCCCCAGGCTCTTCCTCTGACACCTCTCCTGCCACTCATTTTTCAGACATTGACGAGTGTGAGAATGACTACTACAACGGGGGCTGTGTCCACGAGTGCATCAACATTCCAGGGAACTACAGGTGCACCTGCTTTGATGGCTTCATGCTGGCGCATGATGGACACAACTGCCTGGGTGAGTGATATAGCCATGCCCTCCGCTCTGGGAACACCTTGCCTCTTTCTCAGCTCCAGCTTGCAGAGTAGGGGGCTGTGGAAAGGCTTGCCTTCCTTTGCCTACATGTATTAGTTTGCTAGGGCTGCCATAACAAAATGCCCAGACTGGGTGGCTTAAACAACGGTTTATTTCCTCACAGTTCTGGAGACTGGAAGTCTGAGATCAGGGTGCTGGCAGGCTTGGTTTCTTCTGATGCCTCTCTCCTTGGCTTGCAGATTGCCACCTTCTCCCTGTGTCTCCACATTGTCTTTCCTCTGTGCATGCAGCGTGTCTAGTGTCTCTCTGTGTCCTAATCTCCTTTTCCTGTAAGGACACCAGTCATTGGAGTAGGGCCAACTCTAGCAACTCCATTTTTAACTTAATTAGCTCTTTAAAGGCCCTATCTCCAAATATAGTCACATTTTGAGGTACTGGGGGTTGAATTCCTTCAACATAGGAATTTTGAGGGGACATAATTCAGCCTATAAACTTATATACATCTGTATTCCCATGGTTCAAATACATTTTTTAAGCTAATTGTATAAAATTTGTAAGAGTAGTCCACATTTGCTGAATGAAATGGGAAAATTGTAGAAGAGTAGGAAGAAGAATTTGGAAAGTATTTTAGTTATGCCGGCATGTTTCTTATCAGCCTTCTGTTGGTATGCAGGTGTGTTTTTACCATAGTGGTGATCAGGTGGTCAGCATGGTTTTGTCCTTTAATGTCATACATATCTCGGGCGTTTTTATGTGGCCCCTGTTGCCACCATTTTCCTAGTCTGATCAATTGCCAAAACCTGTGTTAGTTTCCTGGCACTGCCATAACAAAGCAACAGACTGGGTGTCTTAAACAACAGAAAGCTTTTCTCTCACCCTCATGGAGGCCAGGAGTCTAAACTGGAGGCGTAGGCAGGGCTGGTTGCTTCTGAGGGCTGTGAGGAAAAATCTGTTCCAGGCCTCTCTTTTAGCCTTTGGTAACCTCAGGTATTCCTTGGCTTGTAAATGGCACTCTCTCTCTCGAACTCGAACTACTGACCTTGGGTGATCCACCCACCTTGGCCTGCCAGAGTGCTAGGATTACAGGCGTGAGCCACTGCGCCTGGCCCCTCTCTCTGTCTATACATTTTGTAAGTTCTATGCATGTCTGTCTCTGTCCAAATTTCCCTTTTTTATAAGGACACCAGTCATACTGGATTAGGGTCCGCCCTCACGACCTCATCTTAACCTGATCATCTGCCAAGACCTTATTTCCATTAAGGGTCACATTCACCAGTACTGGGGGTTAGGACTTCAATATCTATTGAGGGGACATAATTCAACTCATAATAGAGGTAGTTTGAAATCTGTAATAAGAGGAACGATATCTCATGGTAGAAAGTGCATGGATTTCAAAGCAGTCGCGCCTGTCCCCCAGTCCCTCATCTGCCACCGGCTGCTAGGGGACCTGGGACACAGCCCCTGAAGCCAAGAGAGTACAGGCGTAGATACATCATTGACTTGTCTGGGTCTCAGGCCCTTGCTGGCAGAGGGAAGCTGTTAGGAGCAGCTGCTTCCCGGGACTGTCGTGAGCAGCAACTGGGAAAATGTCCAGACAGCTGAGGAGCAGGCCTGGCTCGGGCTCTCAGCAGCTGGCTGCTGTCAACTGTCCTCACAGGTCTCTGAGCCTCAGTCTTCTACCCTTTAAAGTAGGGATAATGATGCTACCTACTTCTCAAGGTTGTGTGAGAGGATGACATAACAATGTGAAGTGGAGGGGCTGGCACTTAGAAGGTGCTAAGTAGTCAACAAACAAGCGCTGTTACTTTAGGTGACTCAGCCACCGTAGATTGTTTGATTTTTTGTTTGTTTTTATCATTAGAATCTAGAGGTGGTTCTGGATCTCAAACTTCTTTTTCCTGTTTTCCCAATTGTTTCCTTAGGAATGCTTCACAAGAGTAGAATTGGGTCAAAGGGTCGTTCAGATTTTGTATGGCTTTTGATGCAGTGCTTTCCAAAAGGGCTCCGCAAACCTCCCATTGTGCCAACTGGCTTGTTGGGGCAAAGTATAGTATAAGAAGCTGGACAGCCTGGGTACTCTAGAACTTTTCCTCTTAGTGATGTATTAACCTTAGATTTTCCTGCCTGTTTTTGTTTAATGCATGTTGAATTTTAGATGAGCTTGTTGTTGGAAACAGATCTGTGAACATGTAATTACATACCAAATAAGTGCCAAGACAGCAGGTTATTGAAGCCCAGAGGTGGCCTGTGAAGAGCTACCCCTATTGTGGGGTGAGGGTGGGCATTGAAGTGGGGCTGACTCCCCAGGGGGGCTTCAAAGAGGAGGTAGCGTTGAGTGGGCCCTCCGGAGGCTGGGGAGCAGGTTGCTGGGTTGAGGGCACAGCCTGAGTAGAGAGCCGCAGGCAGCTCCTTGGGGCCCAGCTCCGGGTGTGTGGGAGGAGTGGCAGTCTGGGGGCTGTGGGGGTAGGCAGAGTCTTTGATTAGATTGTAAAGAATGAGGACCCTGTGTCATTTATTGTGCCAGAGGCCAGGTTAAGTGTCATCTAAACGTTATCTCATTTAATCCTCCCAAATTGTAAGCACTTAGCTTTCCTAGTCATCTGCTCCTTTTTCAAATGATAGAGAGAGTACATTTTGGTATTTGATTAGTGAGTGAAGGCAGAGCTGACAGTCCCTGTGGGACAACTGGTTAAAAGCAGACTGTATCACCCAGAGGTTGAGAGGACAGAGCTTGAGCACCGCCAGTTTGGGGCTTAAATCCTGGCTCTCCAGTTATCAGCTGCGTGGTCTTTGGCCAGTCACCTCCCCTCTGCACGCCACTCCTCCTCACCTGTGAAGTGTAATGTGTAGTCTCTGTCTTGTAGAGTTCTCGTGAGATCATGGATGTAGGGCATGCAGCAGAGTACCTGGCGCCAAGCACTTAAAGTGTAACAATCCATCTGATCATCAACTTCCAGATGAGAGTGTTGATGTGGGCTGTTTGATACCTCCAGGACCTTGGGGGGTGGGAGCAGAGCCCGCTGTCTGCACCCCCAGGGCTGTGTCTGACACAAGGGCTCTCCTTCTGGCCACAGCACTGTTAACTGGGTGGAGCCCACCTGTTTGTAAACACCCTTGTTCTCAGCCATGGCAGGTCCACCCATGCCTCTGATAGCTGATGCTGCCAGCCTCCAGACTAACAGAGAAGTCCGTGCGGGTCTTTGTTTCAACAACATTGTTTTCACAATGGATTCTTTTTACACTGATTAATTTAAAAGAACTGGGTAAGATTCCCCTCCACTACCACCACCTCTGAGTGCAGATTGCAACTTTACACGCACGGCTCTAACTTGCACATATGGCAGCCAAGAAAAGGCGCTCTCTGTTATTCCTCTGCTTTTAGCTGAGGGCAGACCCTTCTCAACAGACTGCTTTTTGTTTGGTCTTTTTCCTTCGCAAGACAAAACTCCGGCTCTAGAGAAGTCAGACCGTGGTTCCCACTGGCTCCACCCTAGACTGACCGTGTGACCCCGAGCTAGTTGGTTGACCTCCTGGAACCTGAGCTCCTTTGTCCATGAAACTGTGGGAATTAGAGTACCTATGACAGTGTCAGGATCATGGGGGCTTGATAAGTGTTGGCTGAAACAAATAATGCTATTAAATATAACAGTGAGCTGGGCTTGGAGTTTGAAGATTTAGGCTCAAATTCTGGCACCACCACTGTGAGTTTTATAGTTTGGGACTTGTTCCTCAAGCCCTCCAAGCTTTAGCTCCCGTAACTATGAAACGAGCCGGTAATACCTGACTCAGGGTTGCTGTGATGGCTAGATCTGAAAGGAGGCGTGCAGAACTGTACGTACAGATGCAAATTCTGTACAAGCGTCAGATGTCGTCGTCATGTTGTGGCAGGGGCTTCGCGCTGGCCACCCACAGTCCTCATCTAGCCCACAAACATGTTTGGTTTATCCCCACGGTGGTATCATTTGTTGTTACCAAATTATTTGTCAACACTTAAAGATTACAGATTTTCACATGAAAATTGCTATTTCCAGCATCATTCCTATTTGGCCACGGTCACATAGCCCATGACACTTGTGGGACTTGGGGCAGGAGTGCAAGTGGGGGCCCCTGTCCCACACGGCTAAGTATTTAAAAGTAATTATGAAGTTCCAAAACTAGAGTATATGTCTTCTGCTTCGACAAATATTCCTTCTTAGTGACCTGGAAGGCTAGATTTGAATTTAGAATTCTAGGACTCCTTAGAGTTGAGCCTCAGGACACCCTGACCTGAACATTCAAGCTCTGGCCAATTGCTTCCAAAGCAGCTGTGTTTTGCTGTTGCTCAGACCTAAGTGTCATCTGTCCCTCTGAGAACCAACAGACTTGGGGCTGCTTGGGGCCAGTTGAGGGAAATTCTAGGGTCCCAAATAGCCAGGATGTGGTCTCAAGTGGTGGGTATGTGTTTCAGGTGCCCATGAACCTGGACCCCTTACTCTATGGGAGGGCTGCAGCCACAGGAGAAGTAGAGTAGGGACCCCCAAAGCGTGGGGCCCAGGGAAGCAGGACCTCTTGCCTACATGTCGGGATAGTACTGGCAACAACTAGAGGGAGTGGCATTGCAGCTGTCCCCTTTGGAGGGTGTGTGCTCTCCTATTTGCCGCAATCCCCACCAGTCCCTGTTGCTCACAGCCAGTGGGCTTTGGTCATTTGGCTAACTCCTTGGAATTATGTTTGTGCTGCCTGACACAAAGCTTCCAGCACAGGGCCTGGCCCTGGTGGGTGTTCAGTGGCCATGAGCGACGGCATTATTGGAAGGTTCAATTCTCACTGTCACGTGCAGTCCTGATGGCCTCAACCGTCACTGAATCTCACCCCACGGTCCATCACCCATCAGGGACAGTTAGGCCTCTTGCACCTCTTGTTGTTTTATCTCCAGAAGTCTGGGTTAAGAGTCTTGTCCAGTTGTAACATTCCTCTTTGAACCACCACTGAATTCCTTAGGGGTGATGGCTGGGGTAAAACCCTGATCACCTTAGAAATAAACAGCGCAGTTTGAAAGGCATTCTGAGTTAATTAGGAGAAATGAGGCTGATGGCTTAAGGGTTATTTTCTTGCCTAAATTTCATAGTTGAACCTTTTCTTTTGAGTAAATGAGGTTATTTTCTTGTGGAGATGGCTTGCCTGTGACTGTGTCCTGGAGGGTGGCCAAGTCTGTCCTCAGGGGAGCAAAACCCTCTCTCTGTTTGACATCTTTATTGAGGAATTTCTCAAATATAACAGAAAATGACACCAGAGGGAATTGAAACCATGATGAGATCTTGCTCAACCCCAAATGGCTGCTTTTAGCTGTGTAATTACTTGAAATAGCAGTAGTTCCATTTGAAAAATATTATTCCAAACTCCATGCAATTGGAAAGCAGAGCGATATTTAGGCTAATAGAATAAGATTTTTTTCATCTTAAATTAAAACCAGCAGTGGATAATTTTTTCCCGTCTCCATAAAGCAAGGCTCCTTTTTCTCTAAAGCCATTAGTTCACTTAGCCAGATGTTTTCTTTGACCTCAATCTTTACCTTGACTTACTGAAAAATATGTTTCTGAAGTTGCTCACAGTTTGAATTTTGGACTTGCCTCTCAGCCCTTTTTTGCCCTGATGAAGAGAAGTAATTCATAGCCACGTTCAGCAGAAGAATTTATTTATTAACCAGAACACTCCAATCCCATTACCGTTTGTTGAGCACCTGCTATATGCCTGGTCTGGTGCTAGGTAGACAGTTCTGCTCGAGTGAACTTTGGGTGAGTCTCTGCCATGTGCCTGGAGTGGCATGGGATGTTGTGCTCACATTTTCTGATTGGTCCTCACAGCGTCTGTAGGCAGAAGCCATTAGCAGCTCCTTTTTACAAATAAGGAAGCTAGGGGGCTCAGAGAGGGAAAGTGACCTACCCAAGGTCACACAGCCAGTAAGTGGTTGTGTGGAGCTGGGATCAGAGACCAGGTCTGTGATTTTGCCAGTCGAAGCCTATAAGCCTGCCCCTACTACACAGCCCTGCCCCACAGTGCTAGCTGTAGGAGGCCAGCTGGTCTCAGGGAGGGCCTCTCTGTGCGTGAATTCGGAAGTCACTGAGGGTGTTCAGAAATCCTGGCATCTGCCAGGCCAAGCAGTGGGGGAGGGTGAGCACCCTTGCTCCAGAGAGTCCATGCCCTCCTGCCCAGAGCTTGTTCAGCCTCCCTGGGCCAATGCAAGAGCTTGCCACCTTGATTAGGTACCTCACATCACCCTTGAGCTTCTCTTGGGACATTGTCTTACTCTGTCTGACCGTGCGGAGCCGTCCTCTCATGGTTCCCGTTGTTGTCACAGTACCACCTGTTCATCAGCCCACTGGCTCATGAGGCTCCTCAGGCCAGGGCCCTGCCAGCCTCTTCCCCTTGCCACTCACCTGTGCCCTCTGGTCCAGCCTTCCTCAGACTCTTAGAGTCCTTCTGTACATCTCTGCTGTCTACAAGCTGCTCCTGTGTGACCCCCTAGCAACACACACAGACACAGCACGGACCTGGTGAGGTCTGGCTCACCACTCAAGCCCCAACGCAAATCTCCCCTTGCTCTGAAGCCTTCTGTGACCAACACCACACTGTGCACCTCCACCGTAGCTCTGTGTTGGGGTCCTCTCTTCTTCCCCTGCAAGCAGAATTTGTCTTGTTTATCTTGCCATCTTCCTTCTCAGAACCTAGCGCAATGTCAGACGTACCGTAGGCGTTTAATAAATATTTATGGAATGAATACACAGATTTGTAAAAATGCCTTGACACCTAAAAACCCTCGTGCTCACCAAACCTCTGTGCTGACACAGGGCAGAGCGGGAGGTGATCTAGATGAGGCATCTCGCGCAGCCCTTCCCAGGAAGACAGATGCTCACAACTGTAATGGAAGGTAGAAAGCATGATGTTAGCAGAATGCTATAGCCTTCCACCTAGAATCATCCATTTGCTTATTCCAAAAAATTGTTCTGAGCACCTCCTGTATGCCACACATGGTGTTGGGTGCTGAGGAAACAGCAGTGAATGGAAGTGGCAACATCCCTGTGCTTGTGAACTTGGGCAGTAAGGGGAGAAAGACCATAAACAAGTGTGCATGTAGCTCGGGGTCATTGCGGTCGGGTCAGATCCATTGAAAAAATAACAAGATCGGCGATAGAAAGCAACAGAGGGAGGCCGACAGCATTGAGTAGGGCAGGATTCCAGTTATTATTGCTCCATAAAAACCACCTTATGCTCAGTGGCATGAAACACCATCTCATCCTGCTCAGGAATTCTGTGGGTCAGGAATTCAGACAGGGCTCAGCAGGAGCGGAGAGTCTCTGCTCCACAGTGTCTGGGGCCTCAGCTGGGAAGACATGAAGGCTACGGATAACTTGATGGCCAAAAGCTGGAATCATCTGGAAGCTTCCATGGTCATTTCTGGTGGTTGATGTTGGCTGTCAGCCAGGATACTGTGGGTAGCCCTTTATTTAGTCTTTCTGCATGGGCTGGTGTGAGCTTCCTCACAGCATGGCAGCTGGGTCCCAAGAGAACAAGATCCAGTGCTTGGAAGTTTTACAGTCTGGCCTGAAAAGTCACTTCCACCAACCTACCAGTGAAGGCAGTTACGAAGGTCCACCCAGATGGAACAGGAGGAGGCCTCTGTAGAGAGGAGGAAGTGCCATTTGAGACCTAGAGAAGGTCCTCCATCCAGGTAGAATGGAACAAGTGCAGTGCCCCTGCAGTGGGAACAAGCTGAGTGAATTTTGGGACAGGTCAGTGTGCCTGGAGGATCAGGAATGAGGGAGAGAGGCTGAAATGAGTCAGGGAGGCAGGCGCGGGCTGGCCTCGCAGGGCCCCAGAAGCTCAAGAAAGGGGCTTGGATCTTATCTAAGTTCCTGGGAAGCCATGGTGCCTTTTCACCAGGATTCTCATGTTCTGATTGACATTTTAATAAAAAACCCTTTCTGGCTGCTGAGTAGAGAAGTGTTATAGGTCATAAGAGGTGGAGTGGCTTGAGCAGGGAGACTACTGCTGTGGTCTGGGTCAGAGATGTTGGTGGCTCAATTCAGTGACAGTGGTAGAGAGGGGACTGCGAACTCAGTGTATTTTGAAAACAGCCAACAGGAATGGCCAGTGGAAGAGACTTGAGAGGTAAGGGGGAAAGAGGATCAAAACCGACTGCGAGGTTTTGTCCAGAGCTGTGTGGCTCTGCTGCTGGGCTGAGATGGGGAGGATGCGGGGGGACAGATTTGGGGGTGGGGGTACAGGACTCTAGAGTCTGTTTGAGATGGCAAATTAGCCATCTAAATGGAAATAGCGTGCAAGTTCAGAAGTCTGTGGAGTAGTCAGATCTGGGGAAGATATGAGAATGGTGAGCTCCTAGATGGTTTTGGGAGCCAGAGATATTAACATTTGCCCCTTTCATAAAGATCCCATGAGCACCTGCACTGTGCCATGCCCTTTGCTGGGAGCTCAGTTAGGAGATGGATGGCATTGTTTCTGGCCCTCAAGGAGATAGGAAATCGACCTGCCTGGCTTTAAACCCTGGATCCGTTGCTCACTGTTGTGACCTTGAGCAAGTAACTTGGCTTCTCTGGGCCTCTGTATCCTCTTTGGGAAGGTGGGGCCAGTGGTGCCTGTTTGGCAGGGAAAATGCAGAGGCCTAATGAGGTAAGCTTGTGCAGCACGTACCACAGTGCCTGGCACGTGGCAAGAGCTCAGCAGTGTGAGTAGTCTAATTGTCACTTACTCTAGTGTGCAAAGTCAGAGTGCATTTTAGAGAAAATGGATATATTTTTGAGCTGGCACAGGTGCAGGGGACAAGCCTGGGCCCTGGGCTGTGTGGAAGCTCTTTGGCTGGGACCTGCTCCTCCCATGCCACTGGGCGCTCCTGCCAGATGAGCTGCTGCCCACAGACCACGGCTCCCTGCCCCCATGCCAGCAAGCTTCCCCATCCTCTTGCGTTGGTACTCACACTTGTCCATTGGCCGTGGGGTCACGTGACAATAGGGTTTCGAATCCCAGCTCCGCCATGCACTTGTTTTGTAACCTGGGACGTATCACCTCATTCCGCATAGTCTCTCAGTTTGGGTCTCTGTGAAATGCAGATGGTCCCTGTCTGTTAGGATCAGACGAGGACGTGGATGTGCAAGTGACACTGGAGGCTGCCAGGTGGAAGGAGAAGAGAATGGGGCTGAGAGCCCAGCTGCATCTGGGGGAGGAAGTCACCCGCGGACATCCCAGATGCTCCGTGTCAGCACAGCGGTCGCATCTCTGCCCACAGCGGGCTGGCCCGTCCCTGGCATGATGAGAGGGCCTGTGCCACCCCAGCCCTTTCGAGGGCGTCCCTGTCATCCTGCAGCACAGCTGGAGGCAGTGTGCTGCTTCCTTGAACCCCTCATGAAGGCTCGAGTTGCTTCTGTTTATTTGTCTTCATACTTCAACAGCTCAAATGCATTTCTTGCTGGGAAAAAAAAATGCTGACCATTTTAATGTAAAACTAAACAATTTTGGACAGTCATACAGTTACTCCATAAACAACAATATTTTCTAAGGTAACCTCAAGAGGTTTCTTCCTGTTCTCTTCCTATGCCTATCTCCCACCACCCACCTTTTCCCCACGCTCGGCCCCCACTCAGGTGATCGAAACACGGTTGGAGGGATTTGCTGTCAGAGCCCGAGTCAGATTCAGGCCCACTTCTCTCAGCTTTTTACAGCTGCTAATCTGATGGAAATTCTTTGGCCTGAGAAAAAGAAACATGCTGGACAGTTTTGTGCATCTTTATAAATGAGCTTCCTTCTCTTCCCAAATTGCTACAAAAATGGGGAGATCCTGGAGCAGGGTGCCGGGAGGCAGACTGATTCAGACCCAGTTGTGTGTTGGGGTGCAGTGGCCTTCCACAGCCTCATGCCCATGCTGGCCTGGGATTTTGTGGGGGACAGTGGGGTGCTTCTTACAGAAGGGCCAGGTGGGGACTGGGGTGAAGGAGGGGTGGGCCAGGAGTCAGGCTCTTTAGGCACTGACTCGTTGGGGGACCTTGGGAGACTCCCTGCCCCTTTGTGCCTCAGTTTCTCCATCATATGTGAAATAAAAGGATGGGATTCAACCAGTGGATTTAGGTTTCGTGGGGTTTGTGTGTAGCAGCAGAACCCCGGTTTTCAAGCAGAACCCTGAGGTGCTCATGCTGTGCTGGCCTAGTGGGACAGGACTGGCTGCGATTAGGGCCCCACTTGCCATGGAGCCTGCCTCTACCCCGAAAGTTCCCTAAAGCCCCGGAAGCGTAGTTTGGAACCCCCTGGCTGGCTGCTGCATCAGAGTCTTCTTTCTCTAGCATCTTGTGACTTAGCAGCATGACGTTCATGATTTGGCTCCAGGGACAGTGGCTTAGCTCTTTTCTGTGTCCTCCTGGTGCCAGCAAGACACAGTCCCTGTCTGCGTCTCTCCTTGTTTCTCAGAACTGTGACCCCTGGCATGTGGAACAACTTTCCTCTCCCTAAGGTGCCACCCTTCCCTTCTCCAGCCTGTCCTTGTGCCTGCTGTTCCTTCTGCCCCCGTCACCCTTCCCCAATCTCTCAATCAGTGCTTTGTTTTGCTGATCCCACTTGTCCCTGAGGACTCAGCTGCAGCATTAGCCCCTCGAGGAAACCTCTCTGAGCTGCACACCCTCCCCTGGGCTTTCCTCCAACTCTGCACTGGGCTCCTGGGACTGGCACTGGGCGTCTCAGGGTGGCTCTCTCTGCCTTCCTTGGGAATCCTGAAGTGCTGAGCTCCAGGTAGACTTCTCTCTTCATCCCGAGGCCTACAAAGGCTGGGCCCAGAGCAGGCTCATTTGGTGATGGAGCAGTAAGCGGGTGGCAGGTAAGGGGCAGAATATTTTATTCTGACCATCGGGAGGAGCACGACTGAATGGTGGTGAGTGCACGGGCCTGCTGCTGAGGCAGAGCATCTGTGCACTTGAAGCCAGGGAGGTCTGCTGGCAGGGTCTCCTAGCTGCCTCCCATGGCCTACGATGGGTGGTGACTCCCCCTGTCCACATCTCCATGCTGGACTCCTTCTAGCCTCTGTTCTAGATGCAGAGAGATCATGGACTTGGGAATCAGGCACACTGGGCCTTGACTCCTGGCTCCCTCCTGGCTGCTGGTTGGAGGCCAGCTCTCTGCTCTCACTTTTCTTACCTGGAAAGGAGGCGGGATGATGTTCCTGGGAGGGGCCTCTTGGGACACAGCGTGGTAGCCTGTGTGAAAGAAAGGTGGCACACAGTAGGCACCAGGAGCATTCACCTCCTTCCTCCTTCCCCCTTCCCTTCTGTTGTCCATTCAGGTTAGGGATTGCATCCCTGGATGAGGCCGTCCTTCCCATTGGTAGGAGTGTTTGCTAATGGTCAGACCTGTCCTCCCTTCACTGTGCTGAAATCTCTTGTCACTCAGTCTGGTGCCAGCCCCACCTTTGGATAAGTCCTGATTTAGTGGCTTGGGGAAGAAGTCCTGCTCTGTCCCAGGGCAGGGAATACCAAGTCCACAAACAGCAAAGAACACCCACTGCAGACACTTGCCTTCATCTGTTCCTGTTTGCAATCCCTGTGCCAAGGGCTTGGTCATAACTCTGAGAAATAAACAAAAAATAGGTGTCTTGTGAAGGTTCTTTAAAAATATCCTGCCACCAAACCAGACACTGAGCCATGTACCTAAAAAGGGGCATTAGCAACAGATGAGGGTGTCCCAGAGTCTCCAGTCCTGCACTTCCTCTGCCAACAGTCTTGCTTATCTTGGAGTAGCCTGGGCCCTGTGTGGCATTTGGGGTCACCCTGGACATTTGCTGGGCCTGACTGCATCTGGGCAGATGCTGCAGTGACCCTTCTCTCCCAGCAGGACAGGCTCAAGCTGTTTATAGTGGCCATTAGCCAGCCCTGTGCACCAGGCTGCCCCAGCACCCCTCCCTGTCACCCACCTCGTCCCAACCACATGCAGCTAGAAATAGACTGCTGGCAGCGACGCCCTGCGCCTGGCTGGCACTCTTTATTTGTGGGAAGTGGGCAGCCATGGCAGCAGCCCAGCTGCTTAGTCTAAGTAACCTCCCAGGTGCTACCTTAATGGTAGGGAGAGGAGCCCAGAGGCTTGTCCTCCTGTTGCCTCGTCTCCTGGCCACCAAGGGGTCAGATGCCAGCGGAGTCATTTGGGACCAGCCATTAGTGGAGGCCCCTGTTGCCGTTGGGGGAGTCTGGCTTCCTCAGCCTGGCGGCTGGCCCCTCATGGTCAGTCCCCTGTCTGCCGCTCCAGGCTTTCCTTCTCTCCCCTTGCTCCCAGCAAACTAAATGTTAAGCCTGTGCCTGGGCATCCCACGCCCTCTGGCCCTCTGCATGTCCTGTTCCCCTGCCTGTCGCGAGCACTCCAATTCTTCCTCCTGCACCTCTTCCCTGGGCTCCTGGACGGTGACCTGCTCCCTGCTCTGTGCTCCCCCTGCACTCGGACCTACCAGGATTAGACTGAGTTGCAAATGTCTGTTTACTTATCCGTCTTCCACACGTGTAACAGTTACATAAAAACACTCAGAGGAATCAAGAAGAAAGACAGAAAATAATTCCCCCATTCTCTCACCACCCCGATAGATCAACAGTTTTCACGTCCTGATGTTCATGTCCAGTATTGTCTGGGTTTAGACATAACTTTATATGGTTATAATCATCACATCGATGTTTGTGCTCTGCTTTCCCCCCAATATTCTAGCAGAACTTTCTTCACTGTTGATATATAATCGTGTTGCCGAGATGTGGGAATGTCACCAAAACCCAGTATGTGGGGAGCCAGCAGGCACTCTGGTTGGTACAGTGAAAATGCCCAGACTCCTCTCTGTGAGGACATGTCCCCTGAGTGCCTGCCAGGTCAGGGATTCTGAGGTTAGTTAGACGTGACTTCTTGTCCTCAGGGAACTCCCAGGCCACGTGGAGAAATAATCGCAAAACGGCATCCCTTGTGTAATTAATACCAGGTGTATGTGCAGAGGGATGGTACAGGGTGAGCAGTTCACCCTTCCTGGAATGATTAGAGGGTCCCAGGTGGGGGTGGGGGAGGGGAGGACATTTTAGGAGTTGGGAACAGCATGTGCAATACCTAGAGGTGGGAAAGGCTCGGCCAGATGGGAGAGTGGGCTTGGGGGTGACGGTGGTGTATGGAAAGGCAGTCTCTGTCAGGCGAGCCAAGCGTGCCAAGTGCTTTCTGGGTCTGAAACCTGGAGATTTACACCCGCAAGCATAGGGATGTCAGGGGATCACCAGTGGCTGTATGTCTAGCACGCCATGGACTCAAGCTTGACTCTCAGCCCTTCCTGCCACAGCTGCCAGGGCCCTGCTGTCCGGCCCCACCTGCTGCTCTAGCCTCTACACATGCGTGTGTGTACGCGCGAGCACACACACACGACCCACCGAATCCCACCACCACTAGCACCTTTCCCTTCACTGGTCCATGCCTGGCTTCATCAGAGAGAAGCGTTCAGCCTGCCTGGTCCCTATTCTTGTCCTGCAGACCTCCATCCGTACTCAGTGGCTAGTGGTCTGCCAATGTCCTCACCACCTCTTACTCCCCAAGAGAGCAGGCCTTGGCCTCTCCTTCACTGCCTGTCCCTGCACCAGCGTGGTGCCTCATGCCCTTGTTGAGTGGCTGAATAAACCACGTGGCTAATCATGGAGGTTCTCTTGGGGGAGGTGCGTGTGCAGTAGGAGAGACCACAACACACGGGGCCACTGCAGGTTTGCACATTGTGTCCAGGTCAGTGGGGGTTCCCAGGGAGGGATGAGAAGTAGGAAGCCCTCTGTCTTTGACCCAGGAATCCTGCTCTGGGAATCAGTCTGAAGGAAGTAAGGCCTCAAATGAAAAGGGCCGTAGCTGCCCAGATGTGTCCTTCCCAGGGGACCCCACTCACAGGGATGGAGCAGGGGCAACTGCACAGGGAGCCTAGGGTAGGAGGTCACTTGCTGATTGGACAGACAGCAGGTCAGAAGGGTAGTCAGGACCAAGTCACAGCATGGAAAATGCTTTAACTCAACTCAGTGGAAAAGGCTGTGCAGACCATGTGCAGAGCGGCTCGTTACAGGTAGGAGAAAATCGGTACACGAGAAAGACAGAAGCAAAGTAGGTGCTCATGATTGTGGTTATATCTAGAGTGTAGGATTGTTGATCCATTTTTTCCACTGTTTTTCAAAATTCCTTGTCTGTTAAAAATCTTAAATAATAAACCAATTTTACTGGACAAGTGATGGGAGGCCACGCTAGGTTCTTGTGTGCAGAAGTGTCACAGGAAGCAAGTGGCCGCAGACTCAGATTGGAGAGGGCGGGTTGGCTGTGGGGAGGTGTGCAGTCACCCTGGTGCTTCAGCCAAGTTCAAGTGCCCCCTTTTCCTTGAAGCTCCCTGGTGCTTACGGTCAGCCCTCTGCCTCTGCCCTCTTAGAGGCCCCTCTGTCTGTCACTTTCTCAGCGGTGACAACTCTCATGAGACAGAACTGTTTCTGAGTCCTGGTTGTTGTCGCATGACCCACCCCAGAGCCTGACAGCGAGGGACTGCTGGGCGCAGGAAGGAACAAGTCAACATAGCAAGCCCAGGTGAGAAGCTTGCAGGACATGGGCAGCTCAGGATGTGCTGATGGCCCCACACTCACGGAGACCTCCTAGGAGGCGACTGTGTGCAAGTGGTGGGCGCTAGTGAGAAGGACAAGAGAACGGACAGCCGCAGCAGCCTGGAAGTAGAAAGGCCTGGATTTTGCACTCACAGCTTTGGAAGGTGGAAGAAAATGCCGAGTTTCACTGGGAGGAGTTAATGCCTGAAGGTTCACTGGGGATTTATACTGGGAATAAAGTGATCAGCTTGGCTGGAGTCAGGCAGGATGGACGGGTCAGAGGACCTGTGTCAACTGGGAAGTCATGGGGAGCTCCAGGGCCCCTCCTGGTTCAGGGAGTTTTTTACAAGGAGGGGGACTTCCCCCGCCACCCCCTCCACCAGCCTGGAGGTAATCACATCCAGCTGGGTCTGCTTCAGTTCTGCGGCTGTTCATTAAGAATCTCATCAGAGCGTTTTCCTTGTCTTCTCTTAGAGCTTCTCGCTTTGGTTCCATGATTTGTTTGTTTGGTTTTCTTCCCTCCCTCTCTCCAGTCCTCCATTCTTATCCCCATCAAAAGAGATTTTTAACAACCCCAGTGCCTCCCACAGATGTGCAGCCAGGATCACACTCACAGCTGTGCAGTTAGGGGCCTGAGGGTGGGGATGAAAGCGTCCGGCCCCCATCCTGGCTGTGTCGCCCATGTGCTGGGAACCACAGGCAGGCTGCTTCCACCCTGGGCCGAGGTTAAATGAGATACTGTAATGGACATGCCTGCCACAAGCAGGGGCTCTGCAGCCTCCTCCCCTGCCTGCACTTTAGACGTTAAAGGAGGAGCTGGTCTTGCCTGGGTGGCCTAGACGAGAGTCAGGGGGCTATCCTTCAGGAGGGCATCCCACTGTGTCTCCAAATCCCTCCGTTCTCCACCTACTTCCTGCGACTCTGCCCAACTAGAGCAGATTCTCTTTAGTGGAAGACTTTGGTGCTCATATGAGTGAAACTGCCAGCAAAGCAGGAGGACATGCTGAGCTGCACCTGCTAGCCAAGGCCCCCTGTGCGGGTCCCTTTGTTCACAGAATGGCAGTGAGCATCACAGCACCACAGCCACACGCTGGCCGTGACGGTGAGGGCATCTGGCCTTCCTACATCATGATCTCTGCAGGCTCCCCGCGGGCAGGCTGTGCTCAGCCCACAGTGGGCCCACTCCCAGGCAGGGCTCAGGCAGGCAGATGAGCATCGCCCTTCTCTGACCAGCCTTCTCTGGGGGCTCCTGATGCACCATCGGCCAGCATGTACTCCTCTCACTCACCTGTGCCTGCTTCCTTGACTGGGTCTTGGGACCCCAGGGCCTCATGGCAGCCCCTCTGCAGCCAACACTCTGCACCAGAGGCCATGCAGCTCATCCCCAGTGGGACAGGCCTAGAGCCAGGGCCAGAAGCTCTGTTCCCCAACCACACTTTTATAGTGCACAGTCAGTTACTTGGGTCACAGACGTTATAGCAAGTGCCCCATGTGCTGTTCAGAATCCTGGGTAGAGTGATGCTCTATCACACTCGGTCCCTGTTCCCAAAGACTCTGTCTGTATGGTCTGCAGAGAGCCAGAGGGAAACAATCATGAAGAAGATAGCAAGTGGATGGAACATGCTCTGAAGGAAGCAGGGCAGGGTAGCATGGCAGAATGGCTTGTCTGCTGCTTTAGGTTGGTGGTCAGGGAGAATGTCCCTGGGGAAGTGACATGTAAGCTGAGGCCTGAAGGAGGAGGAGCCAGCCATGCCAAGATGAGCAAAGAACATTCCAGGCAGAGGAGCACGTGCAAAAGTCCCAAGATGCGAGCAGGAGAGTTGTGGTCCGGGAGAGCAGGCCACAGCAGCATGATGCTTGCTGGGCGAGTGAGGAGGAGGCTGGCAGGGGATGTGGGCAGAACCATTCCCATAGGCCTTGGTGGCCAGGGAAGAGAGTCCATGTTTATGAGACCTTTGGGGGCCTTCAGGCAGGGGGATTGCACAGCTGGCTGACGTTTGCCAAGGCCCGTGAAGGATTGGGGGTGGGTGGAATGGGGACAAGGGTGGAAGCAGGGAGGCCAGTGGGGAGGTGAGGTCAATAACCCAGGCCAGAGACAAGGGTGGCCCAGCCATCCCAGTGGTGGCGGTGAGGAGATAGGGTATACTCAGGGGTGATTTTGGAGGCAGATCTGATAGGCCTGGACCTGCTAAAGGATCATATGTGGGCATGGGGAAGACAGTATTGAGAGTAACTGCCAGGTATTTTGGCTGAAGTGACTATGGGTTGTGCGGCCATTTGCTGAGACAAGGAAGGCTGAGGGAAGACTGGGCTTCATTCTGTTCTGCTTTCATGGAAGGGCAGTTAGGAGGTTAGCTTAGGCCCTGTAAGGTTTGTCATGCCTGTTGGACATTCACATGCAGGCCCTGGATCTGCCATTGGTGACTAAGTTTGGAGGGTGGTGGAGCAGACAGCCCTAGAAGTTTAGGGTGGCATTGGCAAGTGTGTAGCTGGTGAAGCCATGGGACAGGGTGAAATCTTCCAGGAACAGAATGTAGATGGGGAAAAGGCAGAGCCCAAGGGGGGCCCAGGTCTCACTGGCCTGGCCCCAACACCTGCGCGGAGCTCCCAGTATTTTGTGCTACCCAAGGCTGCTGTAAAGGAGGAGGTGTCCACAGCATGGAGAAGGTACTTGTCAGTCATACCTGCTGTGGGTCTAGTATCTGCGATATATAAAGAACTCTTACAACTCAAGACAACACAATTTAAAAATGGATTTGAATAGACATTTCTCCAAAGAAGATATACAAATGGCCAATAAGCACATGAAAAGATGCTGAACATCATTGGTAGTTAGGAAAATGCAAATTGAAACCATTATGAGATACCACTTCATACCCACTAGGATGGCTATTTAAAAAAAAAACAAAAAACAGAAAATTACAAGTGTTGATAAGGATATGGAGAAATTGGAAACCTTGTACTTTGCTGGTAGGAATGTAAAGTGGTATAGCCCTATGGAAGACAGTTGGGCATTTCCTAAAAAAGTTAAACATAAAGTTAACCGTGTGATCTAATTATGCCACTCTCAGGTATATACCCAAGAGAACTGAAAACATATGTCTACACAAAAGCTTATATGTGAATGTTCATAGCAGCATTATTCATAATAAACAAAAAGTAGAAACAACCCAAATGTCTTATCAGTTGGTGAGTGGATAAACCAAATATGGTCTATCCATACCGTGGAATATTATTCAGCCATAAAAAGGAGTGAAGTACTAATGTATGCTTACACAGATGAAGCTTGAAAACGTTATGCTCAGTGAAAGAAGCTACTCACAAAATGACAAATATTATACGATTTTATTTACATGAAATGTCCAGCATAGGCAAATCCATAGAGACAGAAAGTAGACTTGCGGTTGCCAGGGGCTTGGGGGAAGGAGGAGTTGGTACTCACTGAAAATGGGCATGGGGCTTCTTTTTGGAGTGATGGAAATATTCTGGAATTAGATAATGGTGATGGCTGCACAACATAGTGAATATACTAAAAACCACTGAGGTGTACACTTAAAGATGGTGCATCTTATGCTATGTGAATTATATTTCAACAAAAAAAAGCGGAGCAATAAAAGAGCATGTGCAAAGTATCCGAAGGCTTGTCCCGCACCCTCTGAGCAGACCACGTGCACGGCTTTGTGTCCAGTTCTGGGCCAGCTTTAAACACCCCAATAAGCTAGGGTCCCCCAGAGAAGCGCGGCCAGGTGGCGAGGGGCTGGAAGCTAGGTCAGGAGGGAGCAGTGTGAGGAGCTGCCGCTGCTTCGCTCAGAGGCCAGAAGGCTGCAGCGGGCTGAGCTCTCCCTTTGATGTGGTTTGTCATTGCTGTTCCAGTTTGGAAGGGACCAGATTATTTAGTGCCCCCAGATTATGTTCCCAGTGGTGATTCCCTGAGGCACTTGCAGCGGCTTTGTGAGCGGTTGGCTGGTATGTCCCGGTGGTTTGTGTGTTGTATGTGCCAGGCACCGTGAGTATTTTACTTCCATTGTTCCCTTTTAATTCCCCACACACCACAGGTGCTATTATCCCTGTTTTATGGAGAAGGAAACCAAGGCCTAAAGTGGTTAAGTGACCTGCCGAAGGTCACAGAGCAAGTTATTCACTGAATCTTGTACCGCATCTGGTGTGACTTGTGGGCAAGAGCCAGGTCCCATGGGTAGTGGCCACAGGGCAGCATCATGCAGACCATCTTAAGAACGAGTGGTCAGCAGGCTGTACTTGGTGGCGGACTCCCCGACCTCAGGGATATGTTGCCGTGGGGCACGGCAGGGCTCCAGTTGGGGAGCATGGGGAGCAGGCCCTCCCGGCCAGCAGGCTTCAGCAGAGCTCAGCCTCTCCCGGGCTGGCCCACCAGACCTGGGTGTGAGCAGGAGCCTGCTGGTCTGCCAAGTGGACCTCCACCATCCGCGTGCCTTGGACTCAGGCCCAGCCCAGGGGGCTGCAGCCGTTGACCTTGTGTCTTCTCCACACAGCCAGCCTAGTAGGGAGTCAGGAGCCCTGGGCGAGGCCTCAGCTGATGCCCAGGCCAGGAAGCAGACAGGCCCTGGGAGACCCCAGTCTGCCTCCTGCCTGCCTGTGCCAGCAGCTCTTGACAGCTCAGGGAGTGTTCTGGATCTGGCAGAACCCAGGCCCCAAAGCTCTAAGACCCATGTGTATTTTACCCGAAATCTAATCCATCTGGTTCTCATTTATTTACACTTAACTCATCAAATGCAATTTTGCAAGAGCCGCTCGATAGCCAAGAGGCTTTTCTGCCTAAGCCACCCTTCCTGAAAGGAACTGGGGGAGGGCTGGGGCCTCGGCCCTCTGGGACCAGGTGGGAGCTCTCAGTGTTGGAGGTCAAGTTTGGTTCCTAAGATGGGCTGGGCACCTCTGCCTCTGTTCCTGGCCCCGCAGTGGGAGCTGGGGCGCTGGAGCCAGTGCAGGGCCTGATACACAGTAGGCTCTTGACAGCCATGAAAACACGGGTGGGTCCAGGCAGAGTCTCTGTTTCAAATTGTGAAACATTCGAGGGAAGCACAGAGCAACCAAAGCTGGATCCAGAAGTAATTTTTAGTTATTATAAATAACTGAAAACCTGGATTCTTGGTCCAAAGTAAGATAAACAATCAGCTATTAATAAAAACAAACATCAGCACCTTGGGCCAAAAAGCAGGCCTCACAGGCAGACCACAGACCTGTCTGCGTAGACCTTTCGGAAGCAGATTGACCTACAGCCTGCTGGTGTCAGCGTTGGAACCCCTTCTTGCTGGAAAACAACAGTGTCAGTCACTGTGTATGGGTCCCATCCCAGACATGACCCTGCAGCAGCTGGCAGGGAGCAGGGGAGACATGGCCTGTGCCTGCGAGGGGGGAGCACCCCAAGCGGAGGTGGGCAGGAGTCGCAGCTGAGGGTGCTGCCCCTACCCAAGCAGTCAGGGTTGTGCTCATGCAGGGCACTGCAGAGTGAGGGGGACCTTGCCCCAGAGACCCTGTTGGGACTTGAACTTTGGTGCCAAGATGCCATGTCTTGTTCCAGCTAGAGTCATCACAGTGGCTGCTGCCCACAGAGAAGGGATTGGGAGGGAGGGATAGAGGCTGGAAACTCAGGAGAAGTGTGCAGTGTTCCCCAAGAGGAAGCTGAGGCCCAAGCCAGGGCTGTGCCAAGAAGGTATGGAGACAGATGGGCAGGAGAAGCCCACAGCCTTGGTCAGACCATTGGGAGAGAATCAGAGGGGAGGGGCTTCAAGGACAAAAGAATTCTCCGGCCTGGGTGGCTGGGTGGGGTGAGGGCCAGACCCCTAGCCCAAGTGAGGCCCCTCTTTCACCCTCCAGGTACTCAGTCTCCCTCCCTTCCTCCCACCTTCCACCCTCCCCCAGCTCTGTTGGCTGAACAAAGAACTCACTGCATAGCTGAACAGCTATCAGGGAGTCCATGTATCTGTTATCCCAGACCTCCAGGGATTCATCTGTTTCTGGGGGTGTCTCCCAACCCCACCAGCTGAAGGCCCCCTGAGGCAGGGAGCAGCCAAGGTTCTGCTTCCTCTCCCTCCCTGGCACCTTTGTCTGCCACCCACGCCCCAGCCCAGAAGAGGTAGGGGCTCCAGCAGTTCTGGTGACACGATTGCACATGCATTTGTGCATTAAAGGAGGGAGCACCCAAGGAGGCTGCAGGCTGGTGCCTTCCAGAGGGTGACTGGACTGGTCCAGGCAGCCCATGAAAGACCCCTCACAGAGCTGGGCCTTGAGGGTCCACTCTGTACTCTGCCTCCTTCAGTTCTCTTGCCAGTTGAAAGGACCCCCTAACTCCAGAGCCTAGAGTCTGCTTCAAGACCCATGAGACTGCCTTTCTGCTTTGTCGCGAGGTCCCAGTGCTATGCAGAGGAGCTCCCTGCCTTCTGGGGACATTCAGCCGTGGTCCTAAGTAAAGGTGAAGGGTCCTGAGCTGCCCGCAGGGTTCAGAAGCAGAGCACTCCTCCTCCCCTCCAGAGTCCACTCAGATCCTGGATCCTGGATTGGAAACATGCCCGTTCAGGGCCTCCCTGCACACAGGCTCAGCCCCGCCCAAGGCCTCAGTGGTTGGTGATGCTGTTTATCAGGCTACATAGATGTCTTCTGCAAGGACTGTCCCCCTGCCAGCTGGACTGCTGTGGGGACCTGTCTGGGGGCCAGGGTCTCCCTGGGGCAGGGTGCAGGCCACAAAGCAGCCAGAGCCTAATGCAGCACTCACCTGTACGCCCAGGGCCCAGCTATCCTGCTCGCCTCAGCTCAACATTTGGGACCCAGCCAGCCACTCTCCCTGATTGATTCAAGAACTCTCCTCTTGGCATGGTCACAGGCCCCTCCCCGTCTGGGCCCTGCCCTGCCCTTTCGGGGAGCGTTTACTCTCAGTACACCTCCTCCTCCCCCAGGCTCCTCCAGCCTCAAGTTGTAAATCTCCCTGCTCTCCTCAGCGGCTCCCACATCACCTCTTCCAGGAAGCTTTCCCTCCTGTGCTCTGGCCCAGTGAACTGGCAGCTTGGTGAGGGCAGGGACTGAACCAGCGTGTTCACTGATGTACCTGACAGCTTACTGTGAGTGTAGCACATAGTAGGTGCTTGGTATTTATGGAGTGAAAGAACAAAGATGATTCCAGTAGATTTAGAAGGACAAGAAGAACTTCAGTCTGGATGGTGGGGGGCGGGGCAGGGGGCTGTTCCAGGAGGTGTACATGCGCACATGCAGGTGAGTGAGCAAGCGGGGTATGTTCAGAGAACAGCAGAAGTGAGGGCCGCTGGAGAGTGACTGGAGAGGTGGGCAGGCTGTGGAGAGCCTTGAGTGAGCCCCTTCATGTGCCCAGGGGGCCCAGCAATGCTCTGCTCCACTGGACTGGCCTCCATGGGGCTAGCGAGCACCAACTGTGCCTTCTGGTTTATCCTCCTGACACTTGAGCACCCACTCTCGCCCCGACCCTCTGCTAGGAGCAGAGATATAAAGGAGACTCAGAGCTGTCCTCACTCCAGAGCAGGGACAGGAAGCCAAGCCCTCTGGCCCAGGGCAGAGGAGGGGTAGTGAACAAAGACAGGCCTGATCTGGAAGCTGGGGGGAGTAGACTATGCTGGGCACCGGGAAGACTATGCAGAGGAGGGGGCTTTGCACCGGCTTTTGGAGAGGTGAGTGTGAGGGTCAGGGCAGGCGTATAAGCGTAAATGCCAGGTAACGTCATCTCAGTACCATAGCTGGGCGTGAAGTGTCCTCATTCAGAGAAGTTGAATCATGGAAGAGTACAGTGAGGACTTTGGGCTCCCTGGGCTTCAACCCACCCCCCCGCTTCTGCCTCTTTTACAGCTTTGGGCAAGTCTCTTCCTCTCTCAGCCTCAGTTTTCTCGTCTGAGACCCAGGCATGATGAGAATAACGCCCGGTGTGAAGCTGCTGGGTGAATGGATTAAGAGAGTGCATGAGCGCCTACGCGGGGCCTTGGTGGCCCCAGCACTTTTATTAAGATCTGTGGTAATAAGGCTGCCAGCCCTGCCCAGCAAGCCCAGATGCTCACCTGTGTGCCGGCATGGGGCCAACACCGCATAACACCTCAGTGCATGGAGCAGTCAGTTCCACGGGGCAGGGAAGGAAGAGGTCTGCGCGTGCCATGGGCATTCCAGCGGGGTTCCTGGAGGACAGAGTCTGCAGTCCCTGAAGCACTGGGAGCACTTCCTGTGGACGAGGCCTGGGCACCACCCCTGGGCTGCAGGGCAGGGTGGAGCCGAACTCAGGGAGTCTGACTCCTAGGTGTGGGTTCCCTTCTTGCCATGAGGACACCTCTTATAACAGTATGCCAAGTACTAGGGACCATGGGACACAGTGTGCTGGGCTTGCCCCACTTCTTAGACAGGGCCATGGGCCTATTTCCTATAGTGCCTTGCCAGGCCTGGCCAGGGCCTCCAAGTGAACCCAGTCTGTCCTGGGCCCATGAGCAGCCATCTCACAGACCCAACTGCCCCAGCTAGACACTCTCCCTTCATACCCTACTGTGGGTCCTGTTTGGAGGGCTGGAGACACAGGGGTTCAAAGGGGTAAGAGTGGGGCTTCAGGCCCTTAATCCAGCCCCTGGAGATGTTGGTGACGGCCTCAGGCTGCCCAAAGGGATTAATTTGGCAGCATAATTTCCTGCCTGCTCTGTTTGGGGATGGGGGTTGGGGGGAAAGGGGAGGTCTGAGTTGGGACCACAGTGGAAAAATGGTGCAGAGGGGCAGCCCCCTCTTGCCGCCTACTTAATCTTGGAGCTTTGTCGTTTGGGAGTGGGGAAAAGAAATGTTTACATGGCCTTGCATTTGTTTCCAATTATTCATCAGTGTTGGCGAGTCATTGTTCCCCGCTAGTGTAAACAGCCCTGTCCCAAGGCCCAGCCACCCTGCCAGGTCATCAAGGGTTTGTGGATGTGTTACGTCAACTGCCCTTTGGTTCCTAGCTCTCAGCGAGGTGAGGAGCTGGGCCAGGCCAGATGGTTGCACATGGGTGACACCAGAAGGTTATTCATGACAGGGACGAGGTAGCATTTCTGTACCATGAATTCAGCATTTGAGGGACTGTATCTGTTTGCTTTACAGCTGAACCTTTACTAAGGTTGGGGAAGCCAAGGTGCAAAGAGTCTGAGAACACAGGAAGAAAGGCAGCGACTGTGGCTTGAGAGGGGTCTAGACTGAGTCCAGGGACAGCTGCCCAAGCTCAGAGCTCGCCATTAAGCGTGTGCCAGGATGTCAGCATAGGTGCCTCTGCAGGACCTTCTGGGGCCAGAGATGGGACTAACTGCAGGAATGCTGGGTCATTCTTGATGCTAGCTATGGCAGTCTGCATCTGGGGTTCGCGTGCACATGCTCAAGTTGACACCCGAACTCCAGCTCGTGTTAGGAGTAGCCAGTTCTTCGTAACATTATTCTGAATGTGTGGTGCCGCCAGCTTAGCACGGGAGCCAAAGACACGCTCTGGAGCTAGATAGCGGGTGTGAGTCCTGCCTTCGCTCTCACCCCCGTGGGACTTCGTCCCAGCACCTTCAGCGCTCTGCCTCCGCGTCCTCGCCTATACAGTGGAGTTGGCAACACGCCCTACTACACAGGCTGCTGTGAGGATCGTGAGCCTGCGCTTGACACTCAGTCAACACTCAAGGGCTGTCCGCTTTGTGTTTGAAAAGGATGAATAGACACGGTGCTGGTCGTGGTCCAGTGCAGGCTGGGGACAACGCTCTGAGGGATGGAGGGGAAGTGACCACTTGCCACACCTCAGGGCCCCCCCCCCAGCAAAAGTGACATTGGCACTGGGCCTTTAGGGAGCCATGAGCAAGACTTTGCTGAGTGGAGAAAGGTTTTCAGGATAATCACTGTCTTTACTTCCCAGGCTTCCCCCAGTCAGACTCTGAGGCCGTGGTATGATCAGTGGCTCATCTCAGCAAGAGCTACCTTTACCATTTTAGCTGTAACTCCTGGTGGCTTTTAGAGTTCAGAGCTCTGCCTCCCACCCCCAGCTGCTGCACAGCTGACATTTGAGGTTGCAAGAGAATAATGACCTCGCTGTCGGCCTCAAAGGCAGCCGCGCAGTCTCCTGGGTGGTGAAGTGGCCTGTTGTCTGTGAGCCTAAATAGGACCCAGCTGAAATCGTTCCAGAGCCAAGTCCCCTCCCAGCCCAGTGCAGGTCACTCTGCCTGACTCTTTACCTTCTCACATCTTTTGGGTCCCAATAGTAAAAGATGTCTGTGTTAAAAAGAACTGTACAAAAAGCTCAATGCCAAAGTGTGTGTGCGTGTGTGTGCGTGCGTGTGTGTGTGTGTGTGTGTGTGTGTTGGGGGCCAGGGATTGGCCAGAAGCAGCCAGTAGCTCACGTTGCCTTTGTGGTTTTATATATTTGCCTATTAAAATGACAATACAGACATGGAACATTAAGGTTTAAGAAGCCCTTCTTTCATTAAACAAACCGACAGAGCAGGGGGTTATGACTCTGGTAATTGAAACATGCTGTTCTGCTCAAGACCAGAACTCTGTAAAGACTCTTCTCAGCCAATAGCACCTTTTGTGCCAGCGGCCCCTGGTCAAAAATGAGCATCAGCCCTGAGGTCTGTCTCTCCCAGAGAGTGGGAGAGACGACTTGGCAGCCTTCTGTGGCAGTCTTGGCAGCCAGAGGTCAGGACCTTTTAAAAACCTCCTCGTTCTCTGGGCTTGTGGAATCAATTTGCAGGGCACAAAGCCTCAGGTTGCTGCTTTGTCCTCCAGCCTCTGGTGCCAAGGGCTTGTGCTGCTGGTTGTAGACCTGAGGTGGTTGGAGGGAGGGGTGGTGGGGGCTTGTTGGTGAGCCTGCATGTGCTGGGGGAGCCGGTGCAGGCTGCTGTGTCTTCCTCGAGAGGGGCAGTCTGGCGACATCAGTGAGAGCCCAGGTTTGAGAGTCAGACCACCAGGTTTAAATGCTGCTTCTGCCACGTACTGTATATGGGCCTTGGACAAGCGACTTTGCCTTTCTGTACCTCAGTTTCCTCATCTATAAAATGGGCTAATACCTGGATCTGATTTACAAGGTTGCTGAGGGATCAAAGGAGTGATCCCTTTGCCAATGCAGGTGATATGCTTAGACCAGTGCCAGGCATTGAAAAAGTCGTGATCAGCTAGCATTACAGCTGTGCTAACTGGCTGCTTCGAAAGAGTGCCTCTGGGGAGAACCACTGTGGCACCCTGGAGCACATCTGGGGAATACCACTGTGTGTAGCACTGTGGAGTACTAGTGTGGAGTACCCCTGTAGAGTGCCACCACGCAGTGCCTCCTTGGAGTACCACTGTAGAGTGCGCTGGAGTGCAGTGCCACAGGGTCCCTCCAGGAGCCCCTTCAGTGCATTCTGGGGAAATTCATCACCTCCATGTCCCACCAGCCCATCACTCCTCACTTCCGGCTCCAGGTATGATTTCTTCTTCCCTTATCTTTCTCTTCTCGCAGATGTGGATGAATGTCAGGACAACAATGGTGGCTGCCAGCAGATCTGTGTCAATGCCATGGGCAGCTATGAGTGTCAGTGCCACAGTGGCTTCTTCCTCAGTGACAACCAGCACACCTGCATCCACCGCTCCAACGGTGAGTATGGCCTGAGCTGACCAGGCACGCTGCCCACCCCCAAAGAAACGGGTGGCCCCCTGGAAACCCCGCGTCCACATCTCGATTCCAGGGGCCCTCAGGCTCAAGACGGGGCATCTTGATGGTGGCCTGAATGTTTTGTGCTTCTGGTGTTGGTTCTGCGTGGAAGTCTTTCCAGCTCCTTGCCTTCTCTGCTGTACCGAAGCTGTTGGTGTTTCTCGTGTTTGTGTGTGGCAGGTGGGCCACAAGTGGCAGATGTGACCAAAGAAGCTGTTTTCCTTTTGGGTTGGGGGCTGGCTGTGGCCAAGAAGAATGGGGCCCCATTCCCAACGGTCCACTTCTCCAAGGGGGTCTCAAGGCCTACCCAGGCTATATGCCAATGTCCCCATCTCCATGACTCTGGCAGCACCAACGACTGTCTGCTGCATGTTAACTGGGTCCCCAGCCAGCAGAGGGTCCTTGCGGCCAGGAGCCTGCTGTGCCCTGGAGGCCAGGTGGAATGACAGGCCAGCCTGGGGAGGCACAGAGGGTCCCAGGAAGACACCCTGCCAGCTGGAGTGCCAGGGTAGACTGGGGACAGACCGAGGCTGGGATGAAGCCTGGCCTCTGCCAAGCCCAGCAGTGAAGGCACTTAGTTTCAGGACATCGGTGGTCAGATCCTGGAGATTGGGCCCAGGACATCAGGGCTGTCCCAGGTGGGACAGAGCTGACCAAAATCCAGGACACATGTGCCTGGAAGAGGAGGGGTTCTGGGCAAAGCAAACAGCGTTTGCAAAGGCACAGAAACATCTCTTGCTTGAGATAATGGCAGGGCCCGGACTCCCGACGCAGTGCTGTGTGCCGCAACGGAGCAGGCCCTGTGGGCAGGGGCTAGAGCCGAGGCTCCTGGGGCCGGGCGTTCTGAGTGACCAAGGGGTGAATGAACGGAAGGAGGCGAGGACAGCCCCGTGCCCTGCCTGAGCACCCTCCCACCACGGACCCTTGACAGGAGGTGGTGCTGGGGGCCTGAGGGCACGGAGCGGCCTGTGGAGTAGCTCACTCCAAGAAGTGGGGAACAAAAAGAGCCCAGGCTGGGCTCCTGCTCAGCTGGACCGGGAGTGATTCCAGCTGCTCCTCTCCCTGGCCAGGCAGGAGCCATTCCTCGGGCAGCCCGGCTTCCTCATCCACAAAATGGGGACTGTGGCGTTGACCTGGCAAGGTGTTCAGGGGACGAGCAAGGCTGTGGGTATGAAGTGCCTGGGGTCCAGTGGGGCTGGCAGGGGGCTGAGAGGTGATGCTCTGGGGACCCCTGACGTGATTCTTATTAGAAAACAGTTCCTGAGAAAGTAAAGGCAAAAACATTTAAAAAGTATAAAGCTCAGAGTAATGAAGCAGAAATACTTGAATGGGCTCCTTAGAGTTCTCAGTGTTTGTTTTGGGAGTCTCCTCAAAGGCAAGAGGGGCCTGCTAATGCCCAGCGCTACAGTGCTCCTGGAGGATGTGAAGGCCCAGCTCTGTGGCTCCTGGCACTCACCCCACCGTCCAGACTGCCCAGGTGGCTCCTGGGCCGTTGGAGCTCCTTTTGCTCCTCACGAGACCTCCCAGCTGTGGACCGTGGGTCGAGCCGCCCAGGGTGGAGGCACAACTCGTAAATGAGACTCTGAGCCCAGCAGGGCTGTGTGAGAAGCAGATCCATGCGGGAGGGAGAGTGTGGGGAGGAGGAGGAGTCCTGCCGTCCTCGGGAGATGGGATTTCACGGGGTGACTGCTCTGAGCAGGCTGGAAAGTCCTCAAGGCCAGAGTGGCCTGAGCCTCCTTTTCAGCCAGGTTGTGTGTGCCGTGTTCCTCTGAAGAGTGGCTTCCCCCCAGGCAGGCTCCAGTGAAGCTGCGAGGCTGCCGGTTGAAAGGGCGTGCGGGGAGGGCGGCCAGCGCCTTGTGGGACAGCAGCAGGGCCTGTGTGTCCCAGGGCTCTGGTTTGGCTTGTAAGCATTTGCTGTACTATGGAGGGTGCAGACTTGGCGTCCACCAAAGGAGTGGGGTGGGGGAGGTGATGACAGGTGCAGTGACAGGAGCTGCCATGGGGCCTGTGCGGTGGAGCACTGTGGGCAGGCTGGCTAACTCCACCTGCCCGGCCACGGGGCAAGACTGATAGGCAGAGCCCAGGCACACTAGCCGTGGGGCTTGCTTCTCAGAAGGTGATGACACTCGTAAGGAAAGAAATAGGGGGGAGGAATAGAGAGGCTACAGTTGGAGGCCTCTCTGAGGAAACCACATTTGAGCTGAAACTGAGCAATGAGAACGAGCTGTGCGGGCGGTATGGGGGGAGTGTGCCAGGCAGGGCGTGTGCAAAGGCCCTGAGGTGGGAATGGCCCGGGCACCTGCGAAAAGCAGGCAGAGGGCAGGACGGAGGAGCACATCGAGTGACAGAGAGAGGAGCCCAGGCTGTGGGGTTGAGGGCCAGACCCCACGGGGCCTGGTGGGCTGTGGCAGGAGTTTGGATTCTGAGCAGAGGGCAGCCCCGGACAGCTGGTTAGGCAGAGATGGGAAGGCGATGCTGGAGGGGAGCGTGGAGGATTTCCAGGGGCACTCGGAGGCTTCGGGGGCTGGGTATCAAATGAATTTGCAGCACACGTGGCTCCCCCCAACAAAGGCCCCAGGTGGCCAGATCCTGACTATTAAGTAAGCCAGGAATCCAGATTTAACCAGAATACAGATTTAGGGGCCTTAGCCCCAATCTGTGTTAAAGAAGTCCCTTTTCTCCTTAGTATTTTTGTGTAGAATCTCCTGATTTTTATTCATAAATCGCAATGAGAGCAATCTGAAAAGCAACAGATGACTTCTTAGATACCTCCTGAAGGACAGGCAGCAGCATTCCCCGGGCTCCCAAGGCTGCATGGCAGGTCTGAAGGAGACAGAGCAGGCACACAGTCCGGGGCCAGCAGCTCACTAGCGCTCATGGGGGAGACGGACCTGGGTGACAGCAGGTTGTCTGCCTCTCTGAGCCTCAGTCTGTTGTGGCAATTGCCCACCATTAGTGTCAACTATAATAATGATTGTTGTAGCTCAAAATCAGAGCATGTTGGGGTGCTAAGATTGAGCTTGTTTTGCACATAAGTGACTTCCGATTCCCCGGGCTCCTGGGAGGGCTGATGGATCCAGAGCCTCGTGTAACCTGACTCTTCCTAATGCCTGTCCAGCTCTTCGGAGCCTACCCCTGAACAGGGGCAAAAACACATGGACTGGTTTTGATTAGACAGAGCCAGATGCAGACTCGGGGTCGGCCAGAGTCAGTCCAGGTTCCCGGCCAAGAAACAAGGCCACAGGGCTCAGCCCTTCGGAGTGGCCCCACTTCCCAGGCACCAGCTCTGGGTTTGGGTATTGAGTTCACAGCTCTGACTCTCCACGTGGCCTTGTGGCCTCCACACAGTCACTCCTGCCTCTTTCGATCCCTTCATTGTGAGATGGGCTAGTCTTCGCTCCCTGGCCAGTGAGAGATCTGTTAGGGGGAAGATGCTCTGAGGCAGCCAACTGTGGTCCCTGTCCTATAGGTGGCAACTGACGCAGGCCGTTTCTGCAGGCCTTTGGAACTCAGGCCTGATGTGGGGACACACACAGGCTGCTCCTTTGCCCATGCGCTGGACAGAAGGATATCCAGAGCCACTGGGATCAGCCAGTCTGCCTCTGTTCAGCGTTCCCCAGTGCTAGCTCTGGCACTGTGACAGCCCATGCTCGCCTCCCACTCAGCCCCGGCCCAGCAAGTGCCTCAGCCCCACCTTTGGCCGAGGCCCAGCCTCCACGGCCTGGTCACAGCCACGTGCCTGGGCTGCCCGGGAGCTGGCACCTTCAAGCTCTCTCCCTCTGCCACATTTGCTCTTCTTGTCTTTAACTCATGTCATATTTATGCTCCAGGAATTTATTTCCTCCTAGAAGAACTTTCTCCTTTTCTCTCAGTAAAGAATTCTTTCTTTAAGTCTGACCAGAACTGATTTGGGAGTAGAAAGGGCTCTGAAAGGCCTGGGTGTACTAGCTATGTGATTGCAGGTCACTGTTTCATTTATTCTCTCATTCATTCATTCATTCATTTGTGTGCCAGGTGTTCAGCTAGTCCCTAGGATCCCAGGCATGGTCCCCTATGGAGCTTTCTAGAAAGCTCCATATGGAGTCTAGAAAGAGGACAGAATGCTAAACAAGGGTCCTAAGAGTTACTGTATAATAATGAGATGACAAAAAATGCTCTGGGAAAGACAGGTGCAGTGGCTCACCCTTGTAATCCCAGTGACTCGATGGGGTGAGGCAGGAGTATCACTTGAGCCCAGGAGTTCCAGCCCAGCCTGGGCAACATAGTGAGACCCCCATCTCTAAAAAAATGAAAAAAATGAGTTAGTCATGGAGACATATGCCTGTACTCCCAGCTACTCAGGAGGCTGAGGCAGGAAGATTTCTTGAGCCCAGGAATTCAAGGCTGTGGTGAGCTATGATGATGCCACTGTGTTCCAGTCTGGGCGACAGAGTGAGACCGTAACTCTCTGGGACTTTTATAGCTTTGATTTTCTCATCTGAACAGCAGAGATGTTCATGATCACATCTCTTGCCAGCACTGATCCTGGGCCACACCAGCTATTGTCAGCGTGTGGGTTTGAGATGCCTGTGGCCCTCTATACAGGGGCCTGTCCTGCAGGGCTCTGCTCTAAAGCCTCACCAGACACTCACTGCGGTCCTGCCTCAGCTGTGGTGGCAGACACCGAGTGAGAGGAAACGTCACGTTGTTCAAACAGTGTATGATCCCATTTTAAGGAGATCACATTTGCCTCGGTTGCACAGGGAGATCGTGCAATGAACAGGGCAGGGTGGCTGGCAAGCATCAGGGTCTGGAACTCACACGGGGGCAGCATGGGTGGAGAGCAGGATGGCTGAGCCGGGAGGTGGCAGGAAGATGGTTGAGGGGAGGTGGCAGGAGGATGGTTGAGAGGGGAGGTGACAGGAGGATGGTTGAGAGGGGAGGTGGCAGGAGGATGGCTGAGAGGGGAGGTGACAGGAGGATGGCTGAGAGGGGAGGTGACAGGAGGATGGCTGAGAGGGGAGATGGCAGGAGGATGGCTGAGAGGGGAGGTGACAGGAGGATGGCTGAGAGGAGGTGACAGGAGGATAGCTGAGAGGATGTGACAGGAGAATAGCTGAGGGGAGGTGGCAGGAGAATGGTTGAGGGTACTGACACGAGGATAGCTGAGGGGAGGTGGCAGGAGGATGGCTGAGGGGAGGTGACAGGAGGATGGCTGAGGGGAGGTGGCAGGAGGATGGCTGAGAGGGGAGGTGGCAGGAGAGTGCCTGAGGGGAAGGTGACAGGCAGGGCAGACACACCCTCAACTGAGCCCTCTCTCTGCCTCAGATTTACACTTCAGAGAGGTCTGTTACTCTGTCACATAGGTGTGGAATATTTTAGTGGCCGGTGTCTCTGAACAAGATGAGGCCTTGTTCTCTTGATGGCAAGGAGCCCTGAGGTCTGGGGCACCTGGGGCCCTTGGCAGGACTAGCTAGTCTACCTTTTAAGTGGCTGAAAGTGCTGGGTCCTCAGCATCTCACTCAGTGTCTGTTCCAGTGTCCAGGAAAGGCTTGTGCAAAGGGCAGACGTCCCCCCTCCCTCTCCTGATGGGCTGACACGGGATGGCTGAGAGGGAGGTAGCAGGGTCCTGGAGTCCGAGGCAGTCGCTGGGACTTGACTGGTGTAAGTGAGGAAAAGCTCAGGAATTGGGGCTTCCCTGGGAGTCAGGAACTTGGGAGACTCACGGAGTTTCAGCTGTCCCTGTAAGTGTTCTAGGGCTATGGGGACAGCAGGACTCTCCTGCCTCTGTACTGCACTTCAGTGACCGTGGAGCCCAGACCCCTCCAGCCCACCTGCACAGGTAGAACTTGGTGCCAGGGCAGGTCTTTCCAGAACCCACAGGGTGCAGGAGAGGCTGACCCGAAGCAGCTTCTGACCAGCGGGTGGAGGGCTTGGCAGATGCATCACGGCGGATGCGGGAGCCTGGGAGAGAGCTCACCCCCTCGCTCCATCAGTCAGCAGAGAAGACTGCATGCCATCTTAGCTCGTTCCTGCCGTGTAACAAAATAGCTGAGAGGGTAACTTATGAAGAACAGAAATTTACCTTACACACTTCCGGAGGCTGGAGGTGCAGGATCAGGGCACCAGCAGATTCAGTGTCTAGTGGGAACTGTTCTCAGCCTCTTGAATGGTGCTTCTTTGCTGGCAGAGGGTAGAAGGGCAAAAGGGCCTAGCTTGTCTCTCCAGCCCTTTTAAAAGCCGCTAATCCATCCATGAGGGCAGAGCCTCCCAATACTGCTGCATTGGGGATTAACTTTCAAAGCATGAATTTTGGAGGGGACAGACACTTTCAAACCATAGCACGTGCTTACTGCGTGGTGGGCTTAAAAATCAAGTGTTTCTTTCCAGCCAGCACTCAGACTCAAGCGAGTGGAGGTGAGGCCCTGTACCTTAAACCCCCTCAGGTGGGCCGTGGTCAGAAGCATTATAAGAGACCGGGCACACCCTGCCCCTGCATCCTGAGCCCCCTGCTCCAAGCCCACAGCAGTCTCAGGACTGGCTGGGGGCTCCTTGACAAAGGTCACCCAAGAGTTTTCAGATGAAGATTCCCTGGGGTTGGATCAGGGCAGAGAGCTGGGAGGTCTCACTGTAGGGGCAGCCTATGGGGAAACCTGTGTCTAAAATTCTTATCCTTGGCCCTCCTGCCACCCTCCTCCAGGCTAGTCCTTGGTCCTCCTCCCGACTTAGCCTCCTGCTCTGCCTCTCCTGCTCCCACTTGCCCAGGGCCTGCAAGCCAACTGGACACCGCACCTCCCCCAGTCCTGTCTCAGCCTACAGGTGTCCCCAGTAGGCCCAGCTCCACCCTCCTGCAGCTTTTCTGTGGTTTTCCAGGCAGCACCACCTTGATGCTCACAGTCAGCCGGGGAGGCACTCCGGATGAGCGCCACCATCCCCATCACAGGAGGGAAACAGCTTCCCTGTGCCGCTCTGTAGGCAGCACTTCAGAATCAGGGCCCGGATGTCTGATGCCAAAGCCCGTTCTTTTTCCCCTACTCCATCCCCCTCCCAGACTCAGATAAACAAGCCAATGGGCAGAGACCCACAGCCCCTCCTGAGCCACCCTGGCCGTATATGAGCTTAGGATCCTATCCATGTGCCTGGCTGTTTGGCTCCTGTTAGCTTCTGGGATGTGATTAGGGGTCCTAGCATGGCCCTGCATAGCCAGGGACATCCGCTGCCCTGTTCTAGGGCTTTCCCTCATCTGCTGTGGGTATCGGGGTAGCATGGCTAGGAACTGTGTAAAATGAGGGGAGGTGGTGTGCCCAGGCTCCAGCCTCAGCAGCTGCCCCTCCTCCACTCCTGGGGGTGGACCAGCCAGGCTAGAGGGCTGGGCAGGATGTGTGGCATTACAGGTTCTCCTGCTCCCTTGCCTGCCACAGACCAGGTGGGCAGGAGAATAAACAGCTCACTTGCTTACTGGGGAGATTTA
The DNA here is from genome assembly GCA_963574885.1 of Lepilemur ruficaudatus. NCBI lineage: Eukaryota > Metazoa > Chordata > Mammalia > Primates > Lepilemuridae > Lepilemur > Lepilemur ruficaudatus. Next base: position 47,348 of record CAUYRT010057650.1, read on the forward strand.
TGGTGCTACTGGAGAAGGCCTGTCCTGGCCCTGTGCGGTCCGGAATGGCCCTCAAGGCGGTGACAATAAATCCAGCCCATTATTTTTTATGAGCCTCCCACCCCATAAACAACTCCTTTGGCTGGTGAGCCCAGTTTCACGCCCCTCTCCTGGCCTGGCCTTGAGCCAGCGCTGGGGGCACCCCCAGTACTGACTTCACAACATTAGCAGTAGAAATTTTCTCCAAGCTGCAGAACCTTCAAGTCTCCTGGAGTGGGCGGTGCAGGGCAGGGGGTGATCTGCAGCTCTGAGGGCACCAGGTCAGGAGGTGGCTGGCCCGGCCCTGGCTCCCTTCACAGCCACAAGTCCTGGTTTCTTATACATACAGAGGGGCAAATGTTAGAATCTTTCATTATAGAATTGTTTATGAGGATTAAAGTTAGATCACATATACAATGTGTAGCCCTAGTGTAGCACCTGGCCCTGGGGTCAGTAGAATAGCTGTTACATACATCATAGCTGAGCATTACTACGGGCCAAACATTGTGCCCAGACTGACATGAGTCATGGAATCCTGAGAACAATCTGTGTCATGTAGCTACTGTTATCCCTATTTTGTAGGTAAGAAAATGGAGGCTGAAAGCAAAGTGATTTGTGCATAATGAGTAAATAGCAGAGGTAGGATTTGAACCCAGGTCTGACTGCCTCCTAAGATCAAAGAAACTGAATGAACAAACAGATGGAGGGGCAGGAGCAGGGGGTGCCACACCGCCCAGACCCCCATTTCGCAGAGAGCTGCCGCCTCACCATCCTGCTGGGCTGCCATCTTTTCCTAAGTTAGCACAGCAGCTGCCCAGTGGGTCTCTCCGCCCCAGGCAGAGCCACTGCCCCTCCTGGCCCTTTGGTCACATCATTCTCCACTCAGGACCTTCCTGGGGCTCCCCAGAGGGCTCTGGCTCTCTCAGCCTCTCCTTGCCTTGCATGTCATGAACCAGCCACAACAAACTTCTTGTCCCAGCCTCCACTCACAGGGCTCCCTTTGTCTGAAGCACCCTCTTACCCCAACCGTCACTCACTCAAGAGCACTCTGCCTGGAGCATCTCCTCCCTGCGCCCTCCTGATACCCAGACAGAGCTGGCAGGCCCCTGCCTCTTTGGACCCTTCTCTGTCTCATCCACGCCCTACCTCTGCCTTCTTGCACTGTATCTCATGTCTCTGCTCCCAGGTCTTTCTCCCTCAAATCAGGTTCTTCCCTTGGACACAAGGACACCCTGCACCCTTGGTGTCCAACATGTGGCCTGGTAGGGAGCAGGCAGTCAGGGGAAGCTGAGGACATGTCATCGAGCCAAGGTGTACCAGAACTGAAAGGACCCTTTGGTGGGAACTTGCCTGCACGGCTGTTCTAGAGTAAGGTAGCAGAGGCCCCGAAAGGCCATGTGGCCTGTCGGAGGTCACCTTGCATGCTGGTGGCAGAGGCCTCTAGCTCTAGGCTCTAGGCCAGAGCCCATCCCCTACACTGCAGCCCACGGCCTCTCTTGCAGCTGGGGCTTGTGAGCAGAGGCCCAGCGTGTGAAAAGCCGCACAGATCCAGAGTGTGGGTTCAGAAACCACTGGACAGATGCCTGGTTGGCACTGTGAAACCAGCTACAGTCATCCTGGGTCATTTGGGGCCTGATTCCTCCCCAGCCTCTCTGGGCCTCACTAGGGAAACTGGGTTGTGACTGCGGCCACGAGGCCTCAGGCCAGTCTCCTGGCAGGATGTCTGCCCAGGCAGGCTTCTGTCCCTCAGCCTGGCGGCCACTTGATTATCTCACAGAACTCTTCCTGTATTTGTGGCCTGTGTGTCTTCCATTCCTCTTCAGCGCCCAACCCAGGCTCCTCCTTGGCCTCAGCCCTCTCCTAGCCCTCCCCAGGGCTGCTCTAGCCTCCTCCCCGACCAGCAGTGGCCACTTCAGCTCCAGCCCTGCCCCCGAGCCGACTGTCCCCTAGACGGGGTCCCCAGCTGCAGCATCGCCAACTGCTCAGAACCAAATGTATTATCTTCCCATGCCCCCAGACCTTCTTCCCAGAGTGTCCCACGTCAGGGAGAGCCACCAGCACTGAGGCGTCGCCCTGGACCCTTCCCCGCTCTTGGCTTCCACGTCCCAGCCTGACCATGTTCCACCATCCAAGCCCTGCGCACCTCTCAAATCCCCGCCGCCTTTCTCCAGGCTGTGGGTGCTAATCAGCATCCTTGCATCTGCCTCTTCCCCTTCCCTCCTCCACACTGTGGCCAGGGTGCTCTCTCTCCAAAGCCCACGTCAGTCCTGTCCCCGCAGGGTAGGCCCTCACTGCCTTCCAAGGCCTCTCACAGTCCAGCTCTCTCTGGCTCCTGCACGCAGGCCCTTAACCATCTGAGCCCTAGTCCCTGCCATGCCCTCTGCCTGGACTGCCAGTCCCTGTCCCCTCTCTCCCTGAAGAACTCAATCACACTTCAAATCCTAGCTCACTTTCACCTCCTTTCTGACGGTCTCCGGCTCTTTGGCAGGCATGTCTTCCTCTTGCCCCGCACTCATGTTGGAAAGAGGTTCAGTCCTCTACTAGAGGACCAGTCTGTGACTCCCGAGAAGGGCCAGGATGCGTCTGAGTCATCTTTGTGTTTTTTATGTCAAACACAGGGCTGGGTGCAGAGGAGACATGTCAAATGGAAGTGAAAAGGGGATGAGATCCATCTCATGAGGGAGACAGTGCCTCAGTTATGTGTGGCATCAATTTACACAGTGACCTATGTGCCAAGCCATGTGCACAGCCGCCCCCAGGAGAGGACTGCCCAGGGGTGCGCAGCGGCTTGCGATTTCTCAGGGTTCTGTGCTTTGGCGGGGTGCCCTGCGGCTCTCTCCTGGGCTCCTGCCCTCAGCCATAGTCAGCTTGCAGGTCCGCTGGGCTTCTCTTACCATTAGGTCTCTTGCAGGGTAGCCCAAGTTTGGAGTCCTCAGCCTCACTCCCCAGTGGAGGCACTGGTTGGTGCCTCCAGGCGTCTGCGTGAGCTGGTTCATCATTGGGATCGCCTGTCCTCCCTGCTGCCAGCCCTGCTCCTTTACCCCAGCCTCGCCGCAGCACGCACCCACAGATCTGTTTACTCAACGCGGTGACGAATCAGCAGCCTGTTTAAGTGAGAATGAACGATGGGAATTGGCTTAAGTCCCCAAGGGTGGTTGTACCGTCTGTGGATCCCAGCTCTGGGATTTGTTGAGTGCCTACTGTGCCTTAAGCCCTTGGCCCCTTCAATCCTCAAAGGGCCTGGGGAGGTACCAGCTGCCACCCCATCCTGTGCGTGGGGGAGGGAAGTGCTCACCTCTGGAGCACAGGACTCAGTCAGGTCTGTGGCTCTGCAGCCCCTGCTCTTCGCCGTGGACATAGGTGGACAGTGGTGGAGGGTGGCTGGCTGTGGCGCTGGGGAGCTGCTAACAGCCTTGGAGAACCTCCTGCTAGTGCATCCCCCAGTGTTCTTGTTGGCTTCTCCTCCCCGGTCCCCAGGGGCTGCTGTGAGGACACCTTAAGGATTCTACCACCATGGCCCCCGTGCCTGGGCTGCCTCCATCTAATCACCTACTGGGAAGGAGAAACAGACTTGTCCCCTACTCACAGTAGGGCTGAGGGTGGCACTGGACATCACCCCCCGACCAGTGGCTTCCTTTATGGTCCCCATGGAAGGAGGGGTAGGGTTGGCAGATGAAAATGCAGGGTGCCCATTTAAATTGGGATTTCAGATAAACAAGAGTTTTTTTTAGTGTAAGTATGACCCATACCACTTTTGAATATAATTATACTCAGAAAACATTTGTTGTATATTTGAAATTCAGATTTAACCAAGCATCCCGTATTTATATTTGCTAAATCTTGCAACCCTAGTGAGGGAAGAAGGATGTCTCTGGCCTCCCAGGCTCTGGGCAGTGGAAGCTCAGGAGCTGAGTAGGTCTCCCCGGCAGGCCCTCTCCAGGCCTCTGCAGGGCTTGGACTTGAGTGGGATGACACCTAGTGATCAGCTTGGGGAACTTCAGGAGCGAGGAAGAGGAAGTAGGGATCGCCCTAGGTGGGATAGGGTGGTGGCCGGAGGAGACACCAGGGTGCTGGGGAGGGGGAGGCCTTTCCTGAGCACCCCGGTCTTTGGGGGCTTCAGGGATCTGGGCGGGAGCCCATCACCCCTCTTATTGCCCTTTAGCACTCTTACAAGAGGGTTTTAGTGTCCCTGCCCTGCAGATGAGGAAACTGAGCGTGATCTAAGACCACACGCCTTAGAAAGGGTAGGCATGGGGGCATGACCCAGAGCTGCTGAGGTCAACCTGCCCCACCTCCATGATGCCATGACCCCCATGTGGCACTTTGTGGCTCTACAGATGATTCTTGGTCCTCCCAACTGTCAGAGATGGGATCACCTCCTCTTTCGTGGAGGCAGCTTTCCTGGGGTTCCCAGCGCCAGGACTGGCCAAGGCGCCGGGGCAGGGAGGGGAGGCTGAAGGGAGTCTGGTGTCCATCCTGCTTTCAGAGATGGCAGGACCCAGCCCACCCCTCTGCTCCCATGTGGTGTGCCGGGAGCTGACCACGGCATCGGCTCTCTGCCGTCTGTGCATGTGGTGCCTGCCTGCTGTGAGCAGCGTGGCGACGGACATGGTCTCAAACCGAGGATGTGCCTATGGGCGTGGGCACGCTGGCTGTTTCTGCCCACAGTCTCCACACAGAGCTGCACAAAGGTGGTGCTTAGCAAAGGCTTATAGAATGAGGGAGTAAATGAACGCATGAGCTGAAAGCCTGACTGACAGTCCCCAAACGAGGACAGCGGTGCCTTGTGAGCCACCTCCTGATGTGATAGAATACTGAGCTTAAGAATTCAAGCGCCGAAGCAGAGGTTACATGTGGACTCTGCGTGACTACTGTGTGACCCAGGGCAGGTGGCTCTGTGTGACTCAGGACAGTTGCTATCTTGTGGGCTTCATCCTCCTCCATGGGAAGGAGAGCCTCCATCCACACACTCTCCAGGGCCCCTTCCCATTCCAGCTTTCTGAAAAACCCACCCGTTCTGGCTATTTGCATGAGTGTTAATGCAAAGCAGGACAGTGTCTCTCAGGGCTGCGCCCGATGTCCCTACCCAGTGAGCGCATCGAGTGACCGCCCTGCAGGTGTTTGTTGGACACCTCCTATGGGTTTGACTGTGGTCTGACCGCTGTGAGAGCAGAGCGGGATGAGAGGCGCAGACTGATTGTGTGGAAAGGCTGGCGCCTGAAGAGAATCTCAGGCCTAAAACAAAGGAGGCGCTCCCTGCACATCTGCGGAATGAGTAGGCACCTGGGCAGGTGAGCAGATGGACAGGGAAGGCCTTGGGAGCCAGACAATACCAGGTGGGCTTTTGTGGCTGGACGGGCTGGGTGGCAAGTGCATGCCCAGAGGGACTAGTCCTCCTGGGGCCCTGGCAGTGGCCTCCAAGCCCTGAAGGAGGGCCTGGGTGGTGTGAGGGCAGATTGGCCGGTACTCAGGCACATGGGGTGGGCAGGAAGAGGAGCAGGCAGAGAGGCTCCAGGGAACAAGCTCTTTCCTTTGCATCTGCTAGGGTGACGTGGGCCAAAGCAGTGGGGAGTACAAGGGAGGGCAAGAGGAGCAGAGTCCCCTTCAGGGGCCATCACCTGCTGCAAGGGCACCAGGGCAGGAGTAAGGTGGGCCTTTGACTGAGGGCTGGGAACCTTTGGACCCACTGTTAGAATGGTCACCGGGAAGGCGGATCCTGGCTCCATGATACAAGTTGGGAGACCTGGGCAAGTCTCTTTACCTCTCTGAGCCGCGGTCTCGTCACCTGTCAGGTGGGGCTACTGGTGGTATCTGGCACTCGGTTGTTGAGCAGTTTAATTAGGGAAGTTTATAAAGAGCCTGGCATGGGGCCTGGCACAGAGGAGCTCTGGGTCAGTGGAAGCTCACAGCCTCTTCAGTTGCTCCCATTTTACAGATGGGGCTGCCTCTTGGGGTGCTATCTGGGGGTGGCTAGGCTCAGGATCACCTGGGGGTCTCGTCTGGGGCAGCTAGCTACTAGTACCTGGCCACACCTGGATTTGCCCCAGAGAGTGTAATTTGGGGGGTACAGGCTGGGAGACAGTGCTGCGTCTCTGCGAAGCCCACCACATAATGAGAGGCTCTCAGCGCACCGCTCCAGGGGCAGATGCTGTTAGCGTGTAATTAGGGGATCTGGGGGAGCCAGACTGGCGGCCAGGGAGACAGACGCACCGCTGTCGTCTGAGTGTTGGGCCCTGTTCTGACGCAGAGTCCAAATCCTAGAGTGGCCGAGCTGGGCCCCTCACCAGCATGGTTGGGTTCAGTGAATGTTTCTTGTGCATTCATTGGGGGTTAGGCAGTACCTGGGGCGTGGGGGCAAGGAGGTCACTCAGGTGTTGGCCCTGCCCCCTTGAGAAGCCCCTCTGGTGGGGTTGGGGGGGTATATAACCAGTTACGATTAGTGCAGTGGATCCTGAGTAAATGGCAGCTCTGGCGTCCTCAGTCCACAACAAGCTTCTGGTGGCCTGTGCTGCAGCCAGAGCTGCCACCGTTCTGTTTCCTTCCAGCTCCGTCCTGGATGCAGCCCCTGTGTGTTCAGTGTTCTCACCTGTTAGTGGATGTAATGCCGGCTGAGGGTCCCTTATCCGAAATGCTTGGGACCAAAAGTGTTTCCGATTTTGGATTTTTTTAGATTTGGGAATATTTGCATGTACATAATGAGATATCTTAGGGATAAGACCCAAGTCTGAACACAAAATTAATTTGTTTCGTTCATTTGTTTTAGACACATAGCCTGGAGGTAATTTTATTCAGTATTTTAATTTGTGCATCAAACAAAGTTTGTGTTAAGTACTTACATGTGGAATTTTCCACTTGTGGCATCATGTGAGTGCCCAAAAAGTTTTGGATTTTGGAGCATTTCAGATTTCAAGTTTTTGGTTGAAGGACTCTCAACCTGTACCTTGCCGTACCCACCTCCTGGGGCTGTCAAGAGAGTCAGTGAGGTGACACATCTGCGGTGTGTGGACAGCACTTGGTACACAGGTAGCTCTGGGTGAACACATGCAGCTACCACGCTGTCCTTGTCATTTTTCCCACCGGTCCAGTCCCCGAAGCTGCTCCGGTACCTTTCCCTTTGGCAGGGCCTTTCTAATACTTCCTTCAGGTCTCCTTCGAAGTTGGTGGGAGCCCGAGTTTGTTTTCCCTGCCTGACTCAGACAGCTTGCCGAGTCTGGGTCCAGAGGGCAGTAGCCTCCACCCGCCCCTGCCCCAGGGCTCTGGCCTCTTTCTTGGCTCCATAACTTTGTGTTGATGAGGTGAAGGGAAGGAGGATCCCTTCCTCCCTAGTTGCGGGGGGAAGGGCGGGACAAGGTAATTGTTCTTTTCTCCTTGCTCTGCCGTTCCCAGCTTGCCGTCCCTTCCCATGTGTTTAAGGGACATGGATGCAGAAAATGATGTTATTGATGAAGTTGCCATAGCAACGACCCTCAGGACACATTCCGGCTTTGTTATTCCAGGCTAGGGGCTCCCAGTGTGTTTGTACTTAGGTCCCGCTCCTAATACAAACACTGGGGCTGCCACCACTCCCTGCCTCGGATGCATCCATGAACTTGCTTTGCAGAGGATGGGAGGTGCACACTGGCCGGGGCCAGGCAGGTCCTGCCATTGTTCCTCTCTGTGAACACTCTGGTGGAACATCCAAGAATGGTAGAGGGCCTTGAGGAAAAATAGGCTCTAGTGGGGAAGGGCCTGTCAGAGGGTCCAGAGAGGGCAAGGGTCTGGGGGTGGGGCCCATCAGGAGGAAGCGGGGGGCACTTGGGAAAAGAGGGCACATCTCAGGGTATGTATTTTCCCCACTCTGCCCCAGCCTCCATGGGCCTGTCTGTGAGGTGGGCATGGCCACTCCTGCTTCTCACGCTTGTTGTGAGGGCCCAAGTCCATATGCCATGCCTTCCAGAAAGCTCAGGGAAGAGGCTCTTAAATGTGTCCAATCCAGCTTTCCTCCCTGTCCCCACAGCCACTGTCCCCCCACCAGGCTCCTTTACCCCTTTCAGGGTGACAGCAACAGCCTCTCCACTTGTTTCTGACCTGCAGTTCTGCCCCTCAGGGCACCTTCCACACAGCATCCAGAGATTTTCCTGACACATCAGTGCATCGCTTCCCTATTGACAGCCCTCCTGCAGCTCCCTCCTGCCCTGGACAGAGTCCCCCAACAGCCTCATTTGCGCCCTTAGCCAGTGCCTCACTCACGCAGGGCAGGGGCCACACATTTATGGTGCATCTGGGAGGCAGGTCCTGTGACTATAGGCACTAAGGTTCAGAGGTGTAGTGGATTGCTCGAGGTCACACAGCAAGTGGCAGAGTCCGAATGTGAACCTGGCAATGTGGCAGCAGGGCATGTCTCCTCACTGCTCCCAGTCCATCCTGGGCACCAAGGAGACACTCGGTCGGAGTTTGCAGAGTGTAATTGGATTTGGGTGCGTTGGATTGGATTAGATTCGACCTGGCAGGCAGCCTGGCCTGATGGGCACTGGCCCTCTGAGGACCAGGATTTCTGGGAATGACTGAAATTCTATCTCACTTCCCTTCCAGGAGGGGAGATAACAGGCTTTCTACTGAACTCGTCTCTGGCCGCCCCCCATATCTAGGCTGAGGGAGATGTTGTGTGGCTCCCAAGAGCAAACATAGAACAAAGCAGGGAACCACAGGACAGAGTTTGAGCCAGGGCCCGTTAGTCCCACTGGCTCATGGAAGTCTGCTCTGTGCCTGGGCCAGGGCTGGGCCTCTGGGATTGGGGGTAGGCACGTGTAGGCTCGGCCTGCTCTTGAGGAACATGCAGGCTCATGTCAGGGTGAACAGTCTGCCAAGCGGAGTCAGCCCCACTGGACCTGGCTGGCTGGAAGGAGTTGGGGTGGGGCTGGGGGTTGCCTCCGAGGCTTTGGCAGAGGAAGTGGAGTCGCAGACTCACAAAGTCCCAGGACCATTCTCCTGGAACAGCAGCGCTTGGTGCCAAGACCTCACAAGCCCCTGGGTTCACCTCTCCACCTTCGGTCCTCCACGTGGCCCCCATGGCCTTGGCAGTGACCATCCAGCAATACCACCTGCAGGAGAGGCACGTTGGCATTCCTTCCCATTAGCTCGCTGCCCTTAGGATGGCCCTCCTGGGAGAGGGCAGGGAGGGGGTGCCACCCACTCTGCCTCTGAGGCTCCAGAATGGAATGATGTCCTGTCTCTGCTCCAGCCTGCTGCCCCTGTCCCTGTGCCACTGTGGTTTAGTCTATCAGGTGAGACACTGGAGTGGGCCGTCCTCAGTCCCTGCTAGTCCTGGGGTCTCCTCCACTCCAGGGTGCTGAGCTAAGTGAGGGGGAAGGGACTGACTACACTGACCACAGGACTTCTCAGAGCTGTAACCTGTGAATTTCCTGCATCGGGCTTGCAAAGCACTGTGCTGTGTTTCAGAGAACACACAAGGGATGCCACAACAGCTTTCCAGAATTCTTGTCTTGTCCCCTAAAATAACAGACAATGGCTTGATTTGTTCTGAGATAGGAGAGCCTTTATTTCTCTCTTCTTTCTTCCTCCCTCTCTCCTTTTCTACCCTTCCTTCTCTCTTTCTCTACTCGTTCTTCTCTTTCTTTCAGCCCTGTGCTGGGTGCTCTTGATACAGAAAAGCAAAGCTCAGGCCTCCCCCAGTTACCCATGGCTGGCAGGGGAGGGAGTAGCTTAAGCAGCTGTTCCGATTTAATACAAGCCGAAGGAAGCAGCAGCAAAGTGGACATGCTGTAGTAACAGTCACACTTCACTGAGAACTGCACTGTGCCACACTTGATACAGTTATCTCATTTGGGCTTCCCAGCAATCCTCAGAGGTAAAGATTATCACATTCCCATTTCACAGCTCAGAAAACAGACCCGGAGAAGCCAGCAGGGCAGCCAGAGGGAGTTCCTGCCCCCTCCCATCTTTTGAGTGGGACTGTCTTCCTCTGGGTGTCTTGAGTGTGATGAGCACATGGCTATGCCACCCTAGGGGCCTGGAGTTGGCCTCTCCTTCTGGTGGCTTTTCATGCGCTCACTAAGCATCGGCTGAGCGTCTGCTGTGTGCAGCGTGGTTCCAGGCGCCGCAGCCAGCAGTGACCAGGACACCTCCCCTGCCCGAGGAGTTCACCATCTAACGGGAGAGACCAAGAGCAGATGTAGATACAGAGCTAGCCCATCGGCATTTTTGAAACTGGGGGAAAAGCACAGAGAGCCAGGAGAACCAAGAACGACGGCTTCGATTGAGGTTGGGTCCTGAGCAGCTCTGGGAAGAGGAAGGCGTCAGTTAGGCAGAAGAGGGACCAGTTTCTAAGGCCAAGCCCAGAGGAGGGAGGGTTGTAGAGGAGGCTCTGCCAGGCCTGCTTCTGGCCTCAGTGGGAGGCCCCAGTGGCTGCAGAGGGCCTCAGCGGGAGGCCCCAGTTGCTGCAGAGGGCCTCAGCAAGGCTCAGAGGACAAGCTGGTGAGGGAGTCAGAGCCCAGGCAGTTGTAGCACAGCTGCTCGGGGAACCTCGCCCCATTTGGAAAGGCTGAAGGGGTGGTGGATGCAGTCAGAGATGTCCTGTGGTGCCCAGGGCTAACTAAGGCTTCCTTCTAGCTCAGGGCCTTCCAGTGGCAGCCATGGAAGGTCAAAAGAGGAGCCAGGCCTGGTGTGCTTTGTTGAGGGGCTGCCCAGAGAGCTGCACGGGGAGGAGCATCTGAATTGGCCCTGAATTTTAATAGGCTTTTAAGTTAGGGACAATTAGCAGTAACAGGCACCATGTATTAGGCTAATGCTGTGCCAGTTCCGGATTCTGCTCACCCAGGAAATGTTTGCTGCCAGTCAGCCATCTGGACAGACTCCAGGGTGGGAGAGCCCTGGCTGGGAGCCCAGCAGCCTGGGTTCCAGTCCTGCTGTGTGGCCTGAGACACTCACTGCCCAGCTCAGGGGCTCATTTTCTCCTCCTGAAAAATAGATGGACAAGATGGGCTGCACGGTCCGCCCAGCCCTGACCTTCTGTGGTTCCACCAGCCACATGGCCTGTCTGCTCACAGCCTGAAGGCCAGTGCTGTCCGGAGGAGAGCTGGCAGGGGAGCTGGATTCCCAGTGCAGGGAAGCTGCGGTCATCCCCAGGGTGGCCACTTACAGTCATCCTTCGAGTGGTTGTAGGGGTCATTTTGAAATGTGATGGTGATGCTCTGACACCCACCCACCTGGGGGACACAGCGCCCGGGAAGCACTCATGCTGAGCAGACTCCAGCCTGGCTGTTGGTAGAGCTGCAAGGGCTCTTGTCTCAAGCAGCCCTCCCCTCACTTTGGAAAATACAGTTTTTAATGAAAATACATTAGTTATGTTAACATGTAATAAATTTTGAATTTTTAAATAAGTTAATAAATTCCTCCTCTTTAATTTCTAGTGTGGTAAATATTAGTAACTATAACCTGTGAATACATATACCAAAGCTCTTGGGGCTCCTCTGTAATTATTACGAACATAAAGCGGTCCTGAAGCCAGCCAGTCCCACTAATGGTCACCGCCCCATCCCTTGCCCTTCATTGGAAGGACAGTGGGACCTTGTGCTGGGGCTGCTGGGCCATGGGGAGGGTGCGGGAGCCTGGCCTGGAGTGTTCGGTGAGGCCTGATCACAGCACCTCAGCTCCACTTTAGGGTCCTCAGGTGGAGTGGAGGGTCCCCTACCCTTTCCCCACGGCGGCTCAGAGGACTACGGTAGAGACCTCTGAGATTGGCACACTGCCCATGGGGACTGGGGCTCACCCTTCCCAGCTCTGCAGTTCTGTTGCTTCGCGTCAGTGACCATGGATTACTATAGTCAGCAGTGATGCTAGATTACCCCCGAAATTATCCTTTGCTAGCAAAACAACAAAAACATCTTGGCTCATTATTAAAGTCAAGATTCTCAAAAAGAAAGATCACTTGGTAGCAGGTTCACGGTGAAGGAGAAAACTGAGTGATCTTACAGCTTAATACTCTGTAGTCCAAGGTTCGGGGCTGTGTCAGCTACGCAGGGACAGATTCATGGCTGGTGATGATTAGCAGGGCTTCTCGTAAATTGTGGTTCTTTGGCTGGGAATGGAAATTCAATCTCCCTTTTTCCATCACACATAAACCTGAGCTAAACAGGGGCCCTTGGGCTCTTCCCAGCTTACGAAGAAGCACAGCTCTGCTTATAGCATTGATCTCCGTGCCGCCCGTGGGACAGCCCTGGGAAAGTAATGTGGGCTGGTGGTGCTGGGGAGTATAGCCCATGAATTAAGAAGCTTCAAGGGGCTGGATGTGTTGGCTCACACCTGTAATCCTGGCACTCTGGGAGGCTGAGGCAGGAGGATTGCTTGAGCTCAGGAGTTCAAGACCAGACTGAGCAAGAGTGAGACCCTGTCTCCCCTAAAAATAGAAAAATGAGCCAGGAGTGGTGGCGTGTGCCTGTAATCCCAGCTACTCAGGAGGCTGAGGCAGGAGAACCGCTTGAGCCCAGAACTTTGAGGTTGCTGTGAGCTAGGCTGACACCATGGCACCCTAGCACAGGTGACAGAGCGCAACTCCGTCCCCCAAAAAATAAAGAAGCAGCTTCGAGGAATTGGTGGACTTTGAGACAGGCCTAGGAGTTAGTTTATGGAAGACAGGAGAGGGTATCCGGGGAGGATGGAGGAGCAAAGGGGAAAAGGGGGATGGGGCACCTCTGGGGGACAGTCAGCAGGCAGCGTGGGATTGATCGCAGGCCAGGAAATGCATGTGGGAGGGTGGGACGCGGGGCTGGGAAGAAGCTAGACAGCAGGGAGCCACAGGAGCCATATGAGCAGGGAGGGCAGGCGACCCTGGGCCTTGGGCCCACCACTGACCGTGGACATTAATGATGGTCAGGGAGACTGCTTGGTGGCCACCACCCCACCAGGACAGGAGTCTCCCAGAAGACCTGATGAGAGACTGAGTATGTCTCAGTGGGCCAAGGAAGTCCCTCTACTGAAAGCCACCTCTGAGGTAGGGCTGCCTGTCCAGGGCACCAGGGAGGAGTTACACTTCCTCCCCCTCTGCAGCCTTCAGAAGTTAGTGCTCCGTAGAGAGATCTAGTCTGTTTGTGCCTGGCACCCCTCCTGTCCAACCTCATTTCGTTCGCACCCCTCCTCTGGGAGGCAGAGGTTACCGTGCCCATTCTACAGAGGAGGCTCAGAGAAGGGAAGCAGTTGTCTGCAGAGCACTCAGCTAGTAAGGAGGCCGGATTCACACCTACACCTCCCTGACTTCACAACAACCCTTCTAAGAAAGCCATGTGCTAAAGCTGGCTTGTCTCAGCTCATGAGAGCCGACTGCACAATTTCTTCCCAGCTCCGCCTTCAGTGACATCTCCCTGGTAGCTTGAGATCAGCCGTGGTCGGGGTATTTATACCACAGAAACTGGCAAACGCTGAGGATCAGCCCTCCACCCCGCAGGTGGTTAAACGGCGATGCCACTGTCTCTGCGATTCGTGCGTCAATGCTCTTGGAACTGGGTGAGCGGAAAGGGTTGCTGTCTCCACGTGAACGGGTCACTCCTGTGAGCAGCAGCAGCATGAGAGAGCTTTACTTAGTCAGTCGGTTGTTAGTTGGTTTTACTCTGCATTAGTCCAACAATTTGATTTGAAGATGTGAGAAAATCAAGGTGAAAGAATGATAAAAATGGCAAAATCCAGTGAAACCAGGAGTAAGGGTGCTGGGCAGAATGCAGGCTTCTCTCTTTTTTGTTTGTTTGTTTGATTTTAACTTTAGACCTTTTTTTAATCTTTATCATAGCTACCAGGGTGTTTGTGTTTTCAACACATCCTAAGTTGCCACACACCCATGTTTAAAGTGGACAGGGTTGAGATTGAACGAGGCCTCACCTTAAACAAGAGGCCAGTGTGTCCCTTGGGGAAGGAGGCCACGCCATGTGTGTGCAGCTGCCTGTGGCGTTCGCTTCCTCTCCAAGGCCAGCTTCACTCCCGTGTTAGTTTCTGGAGGCGGAGGTGGGAGTCGGGTCACAGCGTGCTGGCAGACAGCAGCTCTTCTCTTTCATCTGCCTTTGGCCTCTTGATGGACTTGTGACCTACAACCTCTCACTTGATCCCTAACCTCATAAATTCTGGAAACTCCTCACAAACCAACAGGAAGATAAACATCAGCTGGGGTCAGTGGAAGAGGGTCTGAGCTACCCCAGGCAGACAGGGAGGGGGTGTCCTAGAACCATGGGTGACCGGGGCGGAGGGGGCAAATAACTCCAAAACGGAAGTAGTTCCACAGACCACGTGTGTAACCTGGCCTAGGGCAGGAGCTTCGCCTCCGTGGGTCCCAAGGTGTCATTTACAGTGCAGCTCACAGAGTGAGGCCCGCCTCCAGACCCAGGCACCAGGCCCTTGGTTTCTCCCTAAGGGATCTCCATATGAGTGGCTGATGCACACATGTGTGTGCGTGTGTGTGTGTGTGTACGCGCACACGTGTGCACGGTGCATGCAGTGGCAGCCCAGGAGGACACCATTTGATTGTGACATGCCATCTGGCTATCTCTTTTCATCCTGAAATTTTCTCTCTCCCTCCCTCTCCCTGGTCCCCAACCCCTTTCTTGTCCATCTCTCTTCCCAGAGGGTATGAACTGCATGAACAAAGACCATGGCTGTGCCCACATCTGCCGGGAGACGCCCAAAGGTGGGGTGGCCTGCGACTGCAGGCCCGGCTTTGACCTTGCCCAAAACCAGAAGGACTGCACACGTAGGTAGATGGAGGCAACTGGGTCAGACATCCCCACGCGCCTCCTACCTTTGCTTTGTGGAGGGTCTGTCCAGCTGCTGGACGTTGGCCAGGGAGGGCTGTCAGCCTCATGGGGTGGAGAAATGGGCAGGGCTTGGGGGAGGCATGAGGGACAAGGATTGTGAACCCCAGGCTTGGGGTCTTCCCCACCAGGCATGACACCACCGACGCTGCCCCGGGAGCTGGGCTGGGTCTCACGCTGGGCCCTGAGCCTGAGTTCTCCAGCAGGCTTGAAGGGCTGTGGCACAGAGGCCTAAAAGCCCAGACTTCTCCATAGGCCTGGGAAGCCCTTGGTAATGGGGCAGTGCAAAGAAGGGCAGGAGTTCGGTTTCGGGGCCCCTTGCTAGCTGTGCTGCCCCTATTTCTAGGATCAAAGATCAGAACTCACATTCTGACCCTTGCCAAGCTGACTGCAAATGATGATACCTTGGGAGATTTGGGTTGAATGAGGCCTCTGGCCAAAAGTGCCATTTCAGGACCTTCTTGGAGGTTGCCTGCAGGGCTCAAGTGCAATCCAGCCCCTTAACACGGTCACCCAGTTCCCCAGAAAGAGTGGAAGCCAGGACACAAGTAGGACAGTAGCTGGGCGTACTCAGCTGATCCACAAATGCTTCAGACCCAACACACTTGCCCAACAGCCATGTAGGGGATGGCAGGATGTGGCCCCTCCTCCTCGGGCAGCAGGGATACGCGACTGACGTTGCACGTGCCCTGTCTACAGAGAGTGGAAAGGGCTGCTGTGAGCACTTCCCACCTCTGGCCAGAGACAGGCGTTTCATACCAAGCCCACTTTCTGATGCAGAAAAGTGTTACAGAGACGTCTGGTTCCAACTCTCAATAGAGAAAGTGGTCCTCACCTAGCTGTTGAAATGGGAGACTGAGGCTGACCAGCTGTCATAAAGAAAATGACCTTTCTTCCCTCCCTCATTCTGTGGAAAAGACAGCTGGCTTTTGTTGGTCCATCCTCCTTAGTCTGTGATTCTCTCAGCTGTCCTCATCTCTCCTTTGGGCATCTCGTCACACCTTTCCGACTCACGCTGTCCTCAAGCAGTCGCCAAGGCCCTGGGACCCACATGCATCAGACAAGATCTGATTCACCCATTCCCCAAAGTGGAGGTGCTTCTTCTTGCCCCAGCTATGGTGTGAGGGGTGGGCCAGCCTTCCTGTGTTCTGGCTCTTTGCTGTGGAATGACGAAGATAAGCAGGTATGCTGTCACCAAGGGCAGGACTAGGCAGGGGCAGCTCCAGCCCTGGGACCCCAGTGAGGTGCCCCTTCCTCTATGCCAGATGGATTCCTTTAACTGCAGAGGAGCCTCCTGCCAACCGGCTGCTTTCAGAAAATGCTAACTTCATTTTCTCTAGTCTTCCCTGTTGTGTGATCCAAGTTTCCTCACAAGAAAGGCCAAGGGCAAGAACACATGGAGTCAGCAGGCTCCTCGATAGCCAGAAGGACAGTGCACTCCCTCCATCAGGGGATGGGCGCAGGCCAGCATGGCTGGGACAGCTCACTACCTGATTCCCCAGTGCCATCTGGGACAAGTGCTACAACAACAGTTTG
This sequence comes from Lepilemur ruficaudatus, assembly GCA_963574885.1. Taxonomy (NCBI): domain Eukaryota; kingdom Metazoa; phylum Chordata; class Mammalia; order Primates; family Lepilemuridae; genus Lepilemur; species Lepilemur ruficaudatus. The sequence continues at coordinate 63,691 of CAUYRT010057650.1, forward strand.
CTCAGAGAGCATCTCCTGAGGAGCTGGCCTGTTGTAAGAGGTCAGGGACAAGGCAGGGCTCTGTGAGCCACTAAGACCCCCTACCCTACTCTACGCTGGCTGCCCCGTCAGAGAAAAGCTAAACCCTTGCCTAGAACATTTGCTGGTTTCCGAGCAGCAGTCCCACATGCCCACTGGGTGGCTGGGTGGCTGGGTATTGCCAAGGTGTGGAGAGCCTGCTGTGGTTTCCAGGGCCCTGAGGCTTCCTACGAAGGGCCCCCATGAAGGTGGCTGCCCAGCCAGTCCGGTTTTGGTCCCTCTATGTGGTTAAGGAGGCAGTGTTGGTATGAACTTAGCTCTGAGCTCTGAAACTTTCACTCCAGTGAGGTCACTTGTGGTCCAGGAAATTTTGGATTGCAAGTTTGGCTGGGGGCTGACGTCTGACTTAGCCAGCCTTTCTGGACCTGAGGGACCAAATTCTCATCTGTCCAGAGCCCAGGAGCCACACCAGGGCCAGAGCAGGCTTTCTCCATTCTTCTGTGTCTTCCTAGAGCTTGGGCGCAGGTATTTCCATGAGAGCTGTAGGCTCTCCAGGTGCTCGAAGGCTTGGCCCGGGGGGTTCTGTGAGATGCACAAACACCTGTGTGGAAGGAAAAAGGGGCCCTGAGTGGAGACCTCCCTCCAGTTGCCTCAGGCAGGCCTGTGTCCTCGTTAGAGGCACTTTTGGGGCACAGCCCATCCCAGAAGCCCCCTGGAGCTTGGGGAGAGCTGTCCACGGTATTCTCACTGCCTTCTCCCTACCTCCATCCCTGCCCGCTGTGAAATGGGACTCTGCTCAGTCCCAGAAAGGCACAGGACACCCAGCCCAAGTGGGGCTCTGCTTGGGTCTCTCCCCGTCACCTGAGGTGTGTGCAGAGCTGCAGCCTCCTGGAACCCGTGTCTCTACTGAGCCTCTTCCTGGCCAGGGAGACAGGCTGCCTCAGAGACGAGCGAATGTGACTTCTGGATGCTGGGCTGCACCCCAGAGGGCCAAGAGAAGAGTCGCTTCTGCAAAACCGGGGCCAGAGGGCTTTGTGCTTGAAGCCCTGGTTGTGTTTCCAGAAGCATTTTTTAGGTCCTTTAAATTTCACCGTAGAAGTTGAATCCCTCCTGCAGACGGTCATCAGCTCCCTGCAGAGAGGGGCAACCCATTAGAGCCTCTGCCTGCTGAGGACAGCATCTGCGGCATGAACAGACACTTGTCCCCATCAAGCCACTCTCTTTATATCCTCCTCACCTGCCGTGGAGACTGCACGTGTCCAAGGCTGAAGGGGCCACCGTCACTCACGGCAGTCCTTGTGGAAGGAGGAGTGCCTGAGAAGAGCAGCTGCCGAAGTCAGCTCTGCAATGTTTGGAATCCTTCCCCGGGGAGCTGCCACCGAATCACTTTCCTCTGGTGCCACCCATGCTAATGGACCAGCCTAACAGAACGTAATTAATTCAAACTCTCAGGGTTTAGAATTTTTGAACCCTATGACTATAGTTGGTCTGAGATTTATTTTTGCATATTCGCTCATCACTAGGGTTTTGCCAAGTAAATTAAAGAGTGTAGGCAGAATTCTGGACAAATGGTTAAGGTATCCAGGAACACACCGTGGACTGAGGCCCTGGCGTACCCTTTGTGTACAGGTGACAGGCGTGCAGTCTCACTCACATCACAAAGCAGGGGCTCTGAGAACCCCTCCCAAAAGGACCTTGGATCACCGTGTCCTCCTCCAGCAATCTCTCATCCTGGAAAGCTGATAATGGGTTTTCTTTTAAATAAACTGGAATTTGTAATTTTTTCTACTTCAGACTGACTCCTTTCTGTTCAGCCCGCTTTCCAGCCAGGCCAGGTTGCTGGTGTTGTGGAGCACCTTGAGAGTCTGGGCTGAACGGCACTAGATCCTCCAGGCCACAGGCATCAAAAAGTATGCTACATGTTTTTATTTAGGCCATTTTCAAAACTGCACCTTGGATATTAATTTGCACTGCCGAGCTCCAGGATGATTCGGGCTTTTTGGGGATGGAGTTTGAGACGACGACTGGGACTTGGCCATCACCAGACCATCATCTCAGTAGTTTGGGGCTGTGGTCACAGGGTGCTGCTGCCTGCGCTAGTTTTCCCCTCCTCTGGGTGGACATGATGGTGACATCCTTCCACACACCCCAAGACATAGGCAGAGGAAAGAAAGCTCTGCAAGACCTAAGGAAATGAGTGTCACCTCTAGCCATTGGCCTGCCGTCTCCCCTCCTCTGACAACTTGCTGAGTTTTTCCTAGTATTAATAGACATTTGCCCCCTTGAGAGAGGCAATTGTAAAGTGTCTTGCAGCCTATGAAGGATAAAGGTGTTTAGCTTGTCCCTTTCTTCAGCTACTACTGTCCGAGCACATCAGCTGTGTGCCCACTCTGTTCAAAGCCCACACAACCCCAAATTCATTCTCTGTCCCCCGCAGTTCAGCTCTAGGGCGTTAGCAGTCCCAGGGAAGACCCTGGAGGGGTGAGGTGCAGGGAGATGCGCATCTGGTGCCTGGTTGGCCTCCGTGGTCCTGCCCACAGACCATCTTTGGCCTCTCTTTCCCCATAGCCTAAAAGACACAACCAACACCGACAAACTAATTGTTTTTATTGTTCTGTTTACACACACGTGTATACACTTTGGGCCTAACTAGTAACCTGTAACTATGGAAACGGAGGCTGCCAGCACAGCTGCGAGGACACGGACACGGGCCCCATGTGTGGCTGCCACCAGAAGTATGCCCTCCACTCAGACGGTCGGACGTGCATCGGTAAGTAGGTGCCTCTGCCGCACACCACTCTTGCGTCACCCCACCCCATGCGGGTGCACCACGTGGCCTGGAGCCTGCCAGTGCTCTCGTGTCCCAGTTTCTCAGAAGGAAGCATAAGGGGAGCAGGAGGAGGAAGGCCCATGGTAATGATGGAGATGGCAGGCATCCCCAAAGGAAACCCAAGGCTGCCTTGTGTTCCCTGGTGACACCTGCCTTGGGCCTCCCTTACACAGGGTTTTCTGCTTGTCCTCATTCTCAAAGTGAGGGGTGGTCCCAGAGAGATGTCCTGTGGGGAGAAGGAAGGCGTGTGTACCTGAGAAGGGCATCTTCTCTTCCTGAAGTGCGAGGGTTTCCTCCCCAGATACAGACGCACACAGCCAGGTCCGTGTAAGCTGCATGACGGCTACCATGGGTCATGTGAGCCGCCCACCTACCGCAGTCTGGAAAACCCAGAGGTTTTTCTCAGAACTTTGCCTTAACTCGTTATTGTCCAGAAGTCCAGGGCAGGTGGGTGGCATGAACCCGGTGTGGGGTTGGGTGTTGTATTCCGAGGAACTGGCCTCTCTCAGGGCTTCTCTCCCTCTTGGAGTCCGTGCTTCCCAGCATCGCCCTGCCCCATGTGCTCACCTGTCCGTGAGTCTCGCTCACCTCCTTCCTCCCGGTCTGTATTTCCAAGGGGAAGCTTGAGTATTTGTATTTCCTGCCGTAATCGCTAGTAGGCTCTTCTCTCCCACTCAGAAGTAACAGCAGATTTTTTGTCTGAGAAAGAGAATAATTGCAAAGTTGGCACCAGAGTTCACCCTCTTTTTTCTCTTCAGTGTTAGCAAACTTTAGAAACCCCACACGAATCAGTTAGCACATTTATTATTTATTTTAAAAAGGCCCCATTTCTTACTGTAAACTTGGAAGGTATTTCCTGAGGGGCCTCCAAGTAACAGAGAGGGTTGGTAACAGGCAGAGCTGGCTTCTGCCCCGTCCCCTGGGACTCTGCTCCGAGCGTCTCAGGGAGCTGGGCCCTGGGCCAGTGGGGGCCCCAGGCTGTCACCTCTAGTCTGGGGCTGTGGTCACAGGGTGCTGCTGCCTGCGGTGGTTCTCCCTTCCTCTGTGTGGTCTCTTCTTTCAGACAACAATTTTTTTTATTTCATTTTTATCTTATTTCATTTTTATCTCATTCTTCCTGCTTTTCTGGTGATGGTCCCTGATTGCCTGTCTTGTCTGATAACTGACGTTCATTAATTATTTTCAGAGCCAAAAGCCAAACCAAACCAACCAAATAATCAAAAAAAAAAAAAAAAAGTCAAACCCAGTTACAGACCAGTGTCTCTATTGCAGCCTGATCCCATCTAGAACCTCCTCCCCTCCAGCCTCTCTCCCTCCGCTGTCCTGCCTGGGGGCTCTCCCGGGCCACGCTGGCCTCACTGTCTCGTCTGCTCCAGGTGTCCCCCAGGGTTTGCCATCTCCAGTGGAGCCGGCTCTGCGGCCGCTGGACCGGTGCAAACAGCTGCCGGGCCAGACACACACCCAGCCTTTGTCTAACACATCTCGTCTTTGTCCGCCTGACTCATCCTTTCTGATTATTTTTTAATGTCTGCTGCATGTGACGGTCCCTGCTTGAATCTGCTTCCTACAGTAACTCCCAAGCCCCTCTTCCCTCCCCTCTCGTTAGAAAACATCTTCCATGCCAGCTCCTGCTGCCGTTGCTCCCCTCCTGCCAGGATGAGCGCCTTTCATCTGACTTTGCTCACTGTTCATCGGTCCCCCCTTGGGAACGAACGTCTCCCAACTGAGCAAAGAAACCCGCTAACCTCGCACACCGCCCCACAGGAAGCGTCTTGGCGCAGCCAGCACGCTCCCTGACCCGCCGGGCCTTTGCTCTTCTGCACGCTCCTAAAATGACTGACCCCTCTCTGCAGCCCCTTGTCGGCCACCTGGATGTTTAGCTCTAGTCCTCTATAGACAAGCAGGCAACCAGCGCTGCCCAATCGATCCCGCGGCTTCTCTTTGTGTGATTGGGTCCGTTGTGTGTGTGTGTGTGTGTGCGTGTTCCTCCGTGTGTTTCATTCTTAATTTTGCACAAGTGTTTGGCACACTTCACGTCCTCGTGACAGGGCATCTGCTGTCCCAGGCACATCCATCACCGGACCTCGCGGCCTTGTCCCTGTCCCCTCATCCTGCACCTGCCTCTCCAGCCTGAGCAGGGCATGTAATCACCTATCTCCGTGAGCACCTCGATGGTGCCGTCTGCTTCCGTGGCCCTCTGCCTGAGCCGCCACCGCCTCTGTTTGCTCGTGGGCCCTGAGTCCCATCTGTGCCCCAGGGCATTTTGTGGTCATTGCTCCTTTTCTGCACAACCCCCGCCCTCGCCCTTGCTGCCTCTCGCTTTGCCCTGAACATACTCACCTGGAGGTTCCTGGGATTAGCCCTCGGCACGGACGCCGTGCTGGCCCGGCGTGCTGCGTTGGCTCTGTGTGCGCCACGCCGAGAGGCTGACTGTCTTGGGCCGTGGGAAGTGGGCTCTCATTAACCACCGGCTCCGTGTTTGTCCCTTACTTGTGTTTTAGAGAAGGATGAGGCTGCAATTGAGCGCTCTCAGTTCAATGCCACGTCAGTAGCTGATGTGGACAAGCGGGTGAAACGGCGGCTACTCATGGGTAACACTTTTCTTCCACTTCCTTTGTCGTACTTGCACTGTGTGTGTGTGTGTGTGTGTGCATGTGTGTCTCGGGCATGTGCTGGCGTGTGGGTGCAAGCATGTGTGTGCTGGTGTGCATCTGTGTGTGGCGGGGTATGCCCACATGTGTGCAGTCACGTGTGTCTGTGTGTGAGTACGGGGGGCTCCACTCCAGATGTGACCTCACCTTTTCCTTTTTAAAGTTTGTACCCTCCATGAAGCACATGTGTTCTTTGTGTCTGCTGGCCTGTGCCTGTGAGGAGACACTCGCAGTCAAGCTCCCCTGCTTGCAGGAAGCACCCACACTTGCAGCAGGACCCCAGCATCCTCAGAGCAGCACTGAGGCCCAGCCACAGAGGAGGGCACTCAAGTAGAAGGGGGTCCTTACCCGTCTCCCCTAGGAGGGAAGCCACCGTCCAGGGCCTCTAGTACCTCACAAGGGAAAAGCCACCTATTTCTGAGGGGCTGCTCAGAGTGTCCTGGGAGGCTGCTGGCATGGTTGATCCGGGGCCAGTGTGGGGGAAGAGAAGGAAGGGGAGAACATCGCTGCTCTTGGACAGCTCAGTCTGTCTCCTCGCTCGTCCACTCCTGTGTCCATCAGTCAGTTCCCCAGTGCGAGGGCTGCCGGCCTCTGGGCTGCACTAGCTGCCCGGGGCCTCCTGAGCGTAGCTGTCATCACCCAGGGCTGTGGCTCTTAGATAGCTCACAGCAGCCTTGGCAGCTGTGGGGTTGGATGGTGCAGTCTCCATTTTTAAGAGGAAGAAACTGAGGGTCACTGGGGTGCCCTGGCTTGTCCAAGGTCACACACTGCCCCACCTAGCTGAGCTCCGCCCAGAGGTCATGGCTGTGTGGGCTGTCTCAGGTGTTGGGGTCCAGGACCATGAAGGTCAGCCTGAAGGTCCCAGAGAGGTCACCTGGTTTTGTGGACTGCGTGTAGACCTCAGAGGGGCTCAGTCGTCTAGAGAGGAAGCAGGAGGAAGGTTCGGGCCGGAGCACAGGGAGAGCGGTGTCCTCCTGTGCTGGTGAGGAAGCTTGTGGCCAGCCTGCCTCCAGAGGGGTTAGGGGAGCAAAAGGGCTCACGGGCCTGGCCGATGGTGTTCTGTGAACCCCAGAGTCCATGCTAGGCAGGACTCAGATGAGCACACTAAGGGCCAGAGAGGCCAGAGCCTTCCCCTCCTCTGGTCACACAGACAGACGGGACAAGCTCGGGCTGGAAGCCGGCTCTCTGCAGATCTTTGGACAGGGCTGTCTTGTTGACTTGGGAAGTCTGGGTTGGCCTGGGAAGAGCTGGAAAGGGCAGAGCAGATAGACTTAGGGGCCAGCCTAGGCCCCAGCCAGCAAGAATGACCAGTACCCTCCAGGAAGGTGGGAGTCAGCACTGTGGACTTTCTGGAAAGGTAGCTGGAGATGGCAGTAGGAGACCCAGAGTCGTCAGTGTTCTGAGGCCATGCTCAGGTCTCAGAGGGCCCAGGACCCTCAGCATCACTCACTAGGAGTGGTGGCACTACTGTCCGAAGCCAGAGCAGGGCAGGACCAGGAAGCTGGGCCCCTCTTCCTGGGAAGAGGACAGGTGGCAGAAGAGGGCTGAGCTGCATTGGCATAGAGCAGGTGGGAGGTGCAGTGGGTGGGTCAGTGGAGAGAAGGGCCTCTGCACTTGCTTTTTATAATTAGAGTTTGTGGAAAATGGCCCAGAACCAGATCCTGGAGCAGGTTGGGGAGGTGAGGAGGGAGGTGCTAAGAATACAGGTGACCTCACCCTGGTTTGAAAGCAGACAGAGGGATCATTTTGGGGAGTCTGTGCCAGGCGTTGGGGTGGAGACCAAGGAAATGGCTCCCTGCGTTCCTACCTCTCTGGTTATCAAAATCCCCCCACCCCATCCGCTTAGAGCCTGTCTTGCCCCACAGATAGAGGAGACCTCTCCCTCTGATCTCCCTACAACAAGGGGACAGGGCCCACAACCAAGGCCTCACCCTGAACCAGGTAGCCAGACTCAGAGGCTCCCACGAAAGGTCAATTGTGGGGCCCCAAGTCTAGAGCACAGGTGAGCCCCTGTCTCGCAAGCTCATAATTCTTAGCACCTGTCTCTGAGAGCCACCTATGCGATAATGATCTAGCCCCCAGGGAGGTGTGGCTGCCCCCATGCTATATTAATAGAGGCAAGGTATGGAGAGCGAGGGAGGTGACCCTCCCCATCTGCCCCATGCTGGTCAGAGCACACCTGGGCATCACACTCAGAGCCAGGCCCTGCATGGAGAGGGCAGCCTGGAGGGGAGGGGACAGAGCTGCTCAGCCCCATCTGTCAGTGCTGCCAGCATCACCGGCCCATGGGAGAGAGCACCAGCGCTTTATCCTGACAGCCCTGGCCCTGCTGGGCAGCTCAAGTCCTGTTTGGCATCCTAGGAGGGGAGTGAGGTAGGACAGGCAGCAGGGGAGGACCCAGCAACAGACAGAGAAGGTGAGACACGGCAAAGTCAGACCCTGGGCTGCCGGGCTCCCAAGTCTGTGCCCTCGACCGCTGCGCTGGCCACCTCCCATGAGAGCACGGAGATGGGTGCCTGGGTGCGTGAGAAGACTGGGAGGCCAGAATGGTCTGATGTGAGCAGGGCCCATTGGAGACCTGGGACAGGCTTCCTCCAGAGCAGGGCACCTGTGCTGTAGTCACATGGGGGTTAAGACAGCCCGCAGGTTTCTTCTGGCCCTGAGTTGCCAATGATCTCCTATGTTGAGGGTTTATTTTTGGAGTGGGTAGGAGAGGATCGAGAGAGGGCTCCCTTTCCCCCAGGAAGTGAACAGGTGCAGACTGCTCAGAGCAGAGAGCTCCCAAGGCTGCTTTTGCCAGCCCCGTGAACCTCTGGGCACACACCCATCTTTGTCACACTCCTTGCAGGTCCAGAGTGAAACCTCCTCCCTGTGAGCTCTCCTCTCCCCATGGGGTGTCCAGGGCCACGCCCTCCATCCTGGATGGACAAGCTGTTGGTCTCCTGGAGGGCACGTGGACTCAGTGCCATACCTCCGTGTTGCAGGCTTCCTGTTCCAACTTGCTTTCCCCCAAAAGGAGATGCAGAATTTAGATTTCATACAGTCTTACCAGCTGTTTAAATTGTAATTATTTTGGAAATATTTTGTGCCCAGACTGAAGAGGTCAGAGTCCCTTAGATATCTGCAAGTCCTTTAATTAACAGCCTCACCTTTTAACACAGCCAAGAGCCAGGACAGAAGTGAGAATCAGAGGACACAAAATACGTGAACTAAAAGTGAGGCACTTTGCCCATCTCTGAGCCTCTCAGTTCCTTGCTTGAAACCTGCCTGCCCTTTGTTTGCTCAAGTTGTGACATTTTGATTATAAGGTTCCCAAGTTTAGAAATCAGAAGTGACATGACGTGAACACGACGTGATATGAACACCAGCCTTGACTGAAGTTCTGCGGCGTTACTTGCAGCAAGTCTGTGCTCTTGGCTGCCGCCTGGCCGGCTCCCGCGTGAGTCCTCAGGTGCACAGAACTCCATCGTCTGGCAGCACCAGGGTGCAGAAATGGCCATCTCCGTTAGAAACCACAGAGGGGAGGACACGTGGCTCAGAGGGGTTCAGTGGCTGCAGCTGTGCAGCTGGTCAGTACGGAGCCGGGATTCTGGCTCCAGGAGGGAAGGGAGTGCTCCCAGCGGCAGATGTGGTGGTTGTCAGTCTGGAGTGTGCGTAGGGAGAGAGATTACCTCCAGAGAGCTGTTCTCTGGAAGCCTGGGCGTCCGGGGGCCTCTAGCACAGTGGTGTGGGGCCATTCAGGGCTCCGTGACCCTGCGACACTCTTGGGTTTTCAGTGGCACCGAGCAGTTGCTGTTTATGGCAGTTACCCCATCACTGAGCACAGGATAAGGACAGGGCCAGTTGTGTTTACTTTAAAGAGACCTCAAAACATGTAACCAACTTTAGATTGCCATGAAAGTCAATTACAGTTTTTGGATTTGAAGGGTAGAGTGATAAATGTCTAGGACCTGGTGGGCTTGCTCACATGACATGTCTGCGTGCCTAGCGGCCGGTGCATGTCGAAGTTTGCCACAGGCTCCAGGGGACCCTGCTCGTGGCAAGATTGGCGGGATGCTGTGGGTCAGACATGTCAGCTCCGGGCTGTACAGCAAGTTCCTTTCCCAGAGGAATGCTATGGGCACATGGTGTGTTCATTTCCTATTGTGGCTATTAACAAATTACTGCAATCTTAGTGGCTTAAAACAATGCAAATTGATTATCTTCCAAAGGCCAGAGATTGGACATGGCTCTCACGGGGCTAAGATTGTAGCATGGGCAGCTTCTGAAGGCTCTCAGTGAATCCCTTTCTCTGCTTTCCCAGCTTCTAGAGCTACCCGTGTTCCTTGGCTCGGGGCCCATCCTCCACCTGCGGTGCCAGCAGCCTGGCCTCTCTGTGATGCCCCCCATTATCGCAGCGCTTTCCCTGGCCCATCTCTTCTGTCCCCTTCTGCCACGTTTAAGGACGCCTTGTGATCTCACTGGGATCATCCAGATAGTGCAGGGTCACCTCCCATCTCAAGGTTCTTAACACCTGCAAAGTCTTATTTGCCATGTAGGGTCACAGGTCCTGGGGTTAGGATATGGAGATTTTAGGGGCCGTTATTCTGCCTAAAACAGGTGGTTCCACTTCGGCTAGAAGACCCTACATCAGAGCGGAGCCCACACCTGCCCTCCTCACTGACTTAGCCCCAGGGCCACGAACATCCCAGCACTCCGCAGGGGCTCCGGGGCCAGTTCTGAGAGTGTGGGATGCACGCCAGCCCTTCAGAAGGGCAGCTCTCATCCCCCAGCTTCTGCCTCAGGCAGCCTCACACCTCTCAGCTGCCCCTTCTGCCTGAGCTCTTCTGCCTCACCAGGCCCACCACAGCCTCTACAGTTGCCTCTACAGTTTGCAAAGGACTTTCTGGCCGGCTCACCAGTGCATCTCCCACAACCCTGTGAGGCAACTGTCCCCAATTTACAGATGAAGAACCTGAAGCCCTGAGAAGGGAGATCACTTGGTCAGTAAGCAGCAATCTGGACCAAGGTTCGAGCCCTGTGCACGCCCAGGTCCAGGGTCCCCATCAGCCTAAGGGACACGCGCCGCAGGCTTAGAGCTTCCCTCCTTCAGGCACGAAAGCAGCAGTGTCCACAGCCAGCCTGTCCCGAGTGGACTGGCAGCCCCAAGTTCCCCAGCCTCACAGCCACTCTGTGGGCCGATGCAAATGTGCTTTGGGGATGAGGAGACGGTGGCACAGAAGGGCAGCTTGGAATTCCTGTCCCTGTCCTCCTGCAGCACTCCCGCCTGGCGAGGTTTAGGCCCACACTTTTCTGCTTCCTCTTGGGGTCTGGCCGGGAGTAGGTGCTGCGAGCTGGGAAGTCAGAGCCACTGGGACACTGCCCGAGAAGCGGTGCCTGCTCTGAGGGGGACTCGGGTTCCAGCAGGGATGGCGCCTGGAAGCCTTACCTGTCCCTTTGTACAGTAAGAGCCCACTTCATAAATGTCCCCTGGGCCATTGCCCAACAGAACCTGGGACCAGTGCCAGCATCCATGAGTCCCTTGATCAGCAAACGTTGCCTGGGCATCTCTCAGAGGCCCGGCCCAGACCAGCGGGAGCCCCAGGGTGGCCAGAGGAGGGGGAAGAGCTTCAGGCTTGGGTTGGTTCCAGGTCTGTCCACTCCCCAGAAGCTACACTTGCTCAAGCAAGTTTCTTCTCTGAGCGTGTTTCCTCATCTGTAAAATGGGATCACAACAGTGTGTACTTCCTAGAGTTGTTGTGAGGATGAAATGAGTTAGTAAGCAGAAGTGCTTAGTTAGGTGCCGGGCAGAGGACGCACTCACTGTGTGTCAGCCGTGTTGGCATTGCTGGGCTGTCAAGGTGCAGACGCTGGAGAGGGAGGCCACCAGGAGTTGAGTTGCAGGTAGCAGGCCGGGCACAGCTGGCATTCTGGTCTTCCCCAACCCTTGTTCCCCTAAACCTGTCTCCCCAACAGCACGACCATCTCTGTCCTGCTTAACCCCAGCCAAGCCCTCTGGGGCATGAGGAGGCAGCCAACCGGGGCCTCATGGCTGCACTCAGGGCCCCCTGTCCTGCTGGGAAAAGGAAGAGGGAGATGGCTTTCTGCTGCCCACAGGGCTGCGACCTTACCTTCTAAGCCCTGGGTTTTCCATCCGTCACATGGGCATGATCAGCTTCCCTTGCCAGGCTCAACGGATCTGGAAGTAAAAGGCTGGAAGGGCCGGCACCAAGCCAGTGCTCCATAAGGGGCTGCTTTGTCATGAGGGTTCCAGGCAGGGGGCCAAGACTGGAGACCTGGAAGGCCAGGGAAGACTGGGAGGATGGGAGCTATTACGGTAACAGTGGCTGACACTTAGAGGACACAGACTGCTTCCACTGCCCAGCTGCCAGCTCTGTGCCCGCTCCCCTGTCTACCCAGGGGCTGCCTGCCTGTGCTTCCTCTTCTGCAGGCACCACCTCCAGGGGCCTCGGTCACTCCTGATTTCACCAGCCTGAGTCCCAGCCCCCCTTCCCCACACATCCACACACCGCCTGGAAGCCACCCTCTGTCCCTCAGGCTCTGCACATTCAGCCCATCATGCCACCCATCAGTCTGCCCAGGTGCCACCTTGTGTGTCCAGACCTCACTGGACCTTCCCTCCCTGTCCCCTCTGCTCACCCCTCCTCTGCCAGCACCCCCTGCCTGGGGATAGAGGCTAGGTCTGCACCAGCTCAGTGCCCCTAGCATGCAGTACAGGGCCCTTGCCCAGAGCGGGAGCTTGCAGGAGGCTGGTTGGCTCAGTCATGAATGAAGGCTTCCTGGAGGAGGTGCTAGGGATGGGTGGGGCTTCACCGCCCAGACAGGCAGGTATCTGGCTCAGAGAGAAAGGATGGGATCCGGAGCCTGGGCGTGCCAGGCAGTGGGAAGGGGCTCCAGCGGATCTGAGTGCTGGCCAGTGAGGTGGTGACACAGGGCAGTTCCCCACGTGCTTAGCAGGAGACCTGGCCAGAGAGTAGTTGGGGGGCAGACTCTCTCTTCTTGAGCTGGGGCTCCGGATCACTGGCCATGAGACTGAGCTCTGCCAGAGAAGGATCAGGTGGTCAGGCTATACCCCAGTCACTGGACTGGTCCCAAGAATGGCTGGTCTCTGGTCAGCTGTGGCCTGTGCTCCTGCCTCAAGTTTAGTCACACACACAAACACACACATACACACACACACACACACACACACACACACACACGGCTGGGGCTGGCAGAGGAAGGTAGGTCACAGTGACTCAGCTGTCTTTAGGGATAGAGTGGGTGGGGTCAAGGCACAGTGCCAGACAGGGCTTAGTAGAGACAAGAAGGGGGCAGGGTGTTGGCTGGCCCAGATGGGGAGACTGAGGCCTGCCCAGGGCCACCTTGGCACTTCTGGGGACAAAGCCTGGCTGGAGGGGTCCCTCTGCTGCCTCACCACCTGCTCAGGGCAGCAGAGAGTGGAGGTGAACCCCACAGACAGGAGATGACCCTGCCCCACCCCACCCCCGGCTTCCCTCACATTCCACTCCATCCCAGTGGGGACCAGGCATGCTGGACCCCCACATGCTCCTTCTGGTCCTCAGCCCTCACCCAGTATCCAAATACCCAAGACTACACTTCACTGCCCCCGCCCTGCCCTCTGCCACGGCCTCCTCTTCTCTCAGCCGCATCAGCTGTGAGGTGGTGGCTGGAGCACCTTTTTCAGGCACACATCTGAACAGGCCCCACCTCAACTCTTTCCTAGGTGCCTTGGCCACTGGTCCAAGTGGGCCCCAAAGCCCTTCCAGATGTGACTTCAATGCCCTTGGCCACCTAATCACCCCTCCCCCACCCTCTTTCATTTTTGCTAACAGTCCTGGCGAGCACTCAGGCAGGCCCTGGCATGGTAATACTGGCTGTCCCCTGTCACCACGAGTGGAAGGCACCCGAGGCAGCACAGTTCTTTGTTCACTTGCAGTCTTGGGAGGAGCCCCAGTGTGTAAACAGATGCACTGGCCAGGCCCCTCTGCCACCCTGCCCACCTGGGAGGCTAAGCCTGCCCTCCTGCTGCCCACCCCCGATTCATCTCACTAGATCTGACTAAGGGTGGCCGGGGGAGGCGCAGACCAGGGCTTAGCCAGCAGCTCGGAGCCTCCCAGTCTGGTCTGAGGAAGGTGGTAGTTTCAGGTGGCTCTTCCAGGCTGTGTCTTTGTTTTAAGGACTGTGTGTTTGTTCTTGGAGCAGAGAAACCTTTGATTGGAGTTTTGCTCCAATCAAAGAAAGTGACTCCTTTAGGTTTGTTGTCGTGGCCCATGTTCTGGAGTCAGACCTGGCTTCGGTCCCGGCCTCCTCAGTCACTCACTGTGTCAGCACACAGTCAGCTTGCGACTCTGAGCTTCACCTTCTCACTTGCAAGAAGGGTGCAGTCTCTGGAGCAGATACAACACTGACGTGCAGCACCTGGGTCTGCATAGCGCGGAGCATACGCCCGCTCACGTCCATCCTGCCCGTCTCCTCCTTCTCCGGCCTGTGAGCATTTATTGTACCGGGCACTCTGGAATGCCAGTGAGGAATCAATCCTTGACAAGTCCCAGATGGGGAGGTGAGAAGCCCGGAGCCTGCTGGCCGTGGTCAGACGGTGGGCTGATGGGAAAGCTGGAGAAGAGGCAGGATTAGCACGCATTTTTTAGAGACTGGCCAGGAGGCCCGCACAGCTCACAGACTGGGGCTTCGGAGAGGGGGAGAGAGAACAGATGCAGGCTACAGGCTGCAAGTGCCAGCTTCACCCTGCCCCTGCCACTATCTCCATGCAGTTCCGGGCAGAAGGGGTGGGCTGGGGGACACAGTGCTGCTGAAGGCCCCACCCGGAAGCACAGAGGTTTGTGCTCAGGCTCTGGGCACTGCCTTGCACTGCCCCAGGTTGATCTGTCCTTGGCCGAGTCCCCAGGACAGCTGGTAGGAATCTGCAACAAGCCTTCCCCCACCGAGCAGCCTCGGGCAGAGTTACACACTCATGTTCCCAGCAACCTGTAGGGGTGCCCCTCAGTATTACAGATGAGGAAACTGAAGATCAGAAAAGTGAAGCGGCTTACCCAGTTTGTCTATACCACACCACGCTCCCTCCAGGCACAGGCAGGGGATGGTTCTGCCTCCCCGCGTTTTGCACAGGGCCTGGTGTGGGTGCACTCAACGAGCCTTGGCTGCTGTCAGGGTGTTCTAGACAGGAGGGTCTGATCCCCAGACCTCCCCAGTCACACAGCTGGGAGGCAGCCCCTTGCAGAGGAACATTAGCCCAGCTGTTCACCAGCTGCAAGACCTTGCTCTGACTCCTTCCCCTCCCCGCACCTCAGTCCCCTGAGCCTTCTCTTGGGTGGGCACAGCACTCCCACCCATCTGCCTCCGAAGAATAGACTCAAGTGAGACGCTGTGCTTGAGCCCCCCCTTGTCTGCCCCATGCACCCTCTGAAGGGGTTGAGGAGGCAGAGGCCAGGAGGAGACTTGCAGTGGCCCTGGCCCTGCCACATGCTGTAGTGTTCAGCCACCATATCCCTCTGAGAGGATGGGCACGCAAGACCCCTCAAACCACATGAGGAGGCCTCTTGCAGGGTCTGCTTGTCTTGCTTCTGGGTTAGTGTCTTCTCTGCTTCTGGCACCATCAGCCCTCAGGCCTCCCCCTACCCTCATGTTGCAGACCTGCAGGGCACTGTCCCTCGGGTCCAGGCGGCTTCTGCTTTCCGAGCATCGGTGTGGAAATCCCCACCCACCACACAGGCACACGAGGGTGTGTTTTGCCACCCTCTCAACACATCCCTGGAATTGGGAACCCACGTGGTGCCTCTGGAAGACACTGACAAAGTTTCACCTTGCAGAGAACTCCCCTGAGCAGGGCAGTGCTCAGGTAGGTGGAGGCCTGCAGGGTGGTGGGGCCTGTGGGCCTTTTATTTCCACACAGCCAGGCCAAAGTGAGCAAAAGGCCTAAACTGGTGCTGGTGCTGGCCGCCGGGGGTAGGGGGTCCTTCCCAAGCCTCCTTTACCATTTTCTTTTTGGGAGCCTCCTGCTTTGTCAGGGCCACAGTCCTGGCCTTCACAGCCTCCCTGCCTCCAGCTGCACCAAGTCCCCCCACCCCCACATACACGCACATTGTCACCAGCATTTCCCCTAGGCTGTCCTGGGGCAGACTCATCCAGCAGGCCCCCTCAGCAGGCAGACAGCTCTCAGGAGTGGACATTTGCTCAGCTGGAGGAGGACCTGGTGTCCCTGGCGGAGGTAAGAGTGGAAGCATGGTCAGGACCGGGGTGCTAGCACTTGCAGATGGGGCCAGGCCCCCGCCACAGCACTCCCTGCCAAGATGGCAGGTAGCGTGAGAGGTCATGCTCACTGTGCCCACACAGTGCCGATGACGAGCCACAGCCTGGCCTGGAGTTCCGAGGGCCCCTCAGGAGACGGGCCAGGTGAGGGGTACCAGGGCCACTGTGTACGGGCCTCACCAGGGGTGTGGCTTTTGCCTAAAGAGATGGGGGCCATGGAGGGTCCAGCAGTCAGCGAAGGGAAGAGGCTCAGAGGGTCAACAGGCTGAGAGCGCTGGTGGCTAACCCTCTTCGCACCCAGCTTCAGTTGATTCTGGTGGCAGAGGGAAGGTGGACCAGCCCTACCTGAGGCCCCGACAGGTCACATCAAGGACCTTAGGCTGCTTGAGCCACCAGGGTCAGGCTTTCTAGACACAGGGCAGATTAGGGCTGCAGGGTGTCTAGGGGCAGTGGGCCCACATAAGACTCACCAGATCAGAGCCTCTGGGGGTGGGCCAGGCCCTGCGGTGTTGACAAGCCCCTCAGTGGTGTCCGGGCTCTCCACAGGTGGGAAACCCAAGGCCTTGGCCCAAGTCTCCCACTGTGTTAGAAGCTGAGCCTGGCGCCACAGAGCGCTGTGCTGTGGCCTGCGCGGGTGCGGCCACTGTGCCATCTCCCCGGCCGGGTGAGCCTGTTCACTTCGGCCACCTCGGCTTCCACGTCACTCTCCCAGCACCCTTGACTCTGCTGCTGGGGACATGTGACTTCATCTCAGGCACCCTCCCGCTTCAGGCCAACAAAGGACAGGGACTTGGTCCCCTTCATTGCCAGGGTGCCCGACATGTCTCTGTCGGGAGAGCATGTGGTCAACAGGAGAAACCACCCCCCAAATAGACGGTGCCGCCCTGCGAGTCAGAAGCCCAGGGCACTCCAGAAAGCTTGCAGGGGGTGAGGTGGGGCTTCCAAGTCCTGCGGAGTGTGTTAGGCTAGGTCACAGGAACCCATTCTTGGGTGTGACAGGGTGTGGCCTGGGACGTGGGCAGTGTGAGAGATGGGACCAGACTCATGCGAGAAAGGCAAGGTCCGGGCCTTACTTTGTCTCCCCAGATAAATGTTCACTCCGGAAGGGTGTCAGAGTCCTCTCTGTAGCTCCCTCTCCTGGCCGAACTGACCTGTCTGCTGCCCGCTAGACTGTGGCCTCCACGAGCCCAGGGACTGTGTCCAAGGCACGTCTGCCCAGCACAGTGCAGCATAGGAAATAATTGTTGAATGAACCAGCAGCTGACTTTGGATGCCAGGACTCCACACGCAGACGTTCTGTGAAATGTCACAAAGAGTGAGCATGTGGTCACAACCACAGAACGGTTTACAGAGCACCGTCACACCTACTGTTTTGTCTGTACCTTGCCGTAACTATGTGGTAACTGTCATTATCTCCATGCTGCACATCGGCAAACACACTCCAAGAAGCAAAAGGACTTGCTCAAGCTCGTGCAGCCGGCACGGGGAATCCTGTTCTTCTGACTCCATAGCTCACGTTGTAGCCACTACACTGTGATTGAGACTGTCCTTCAAGGACCTTGCCCAGTCTAGGTGGTGTGAGCAGGCAGTGCCCACTCAAAGGCTGGCATTTGCTGTGGCTGCTCCAAGCATCCCCCTGCCCTCTGCCCCTGCTGCCTTGTGTTGGAGCCCTGGCCACACTGCACATGGGTCCCGGGGAGCGTCTTGCCTCCCCTGCAGGGCCTGGCCCAGAGCAGGAACTGCCCTGGGGGGAGACCAAAGGCTGGGCCTTTTACTTCAGGATTTCCTCTCAAATTTGAGAGCCCCAGCCAGCCCTGTGCCCTTTGCCACCCCAGCCCGGTGGGGTGAGGCTGTTCTCCCCTTGGCTGGATGAGGAAGTCAGGTCACCAGACGTGCAAACAGCCACCTGCCCTGGCCCCTCACTGGAAGCCACCTTGAGGATCCCCTGCCACAGCCTGGCATGTCACAGCCCTGGGTTCAAGTACTGGCTCTCCCCAGTAGCCGTAGGACGTGAACCCATGGCCAGCCTCACAGGTGTGCAGCCGGGCAGTGGCCCAGGACCCACCCTTAGAAGGGGCCATGATTGGTTTCATGTCCTGCGGTCTCTGTCTTAAAATTCTTAGCAATTTTTGAACGAAGGCACTGGGTCCCACAAATGATGTCACCTGTCCTGCTGGACAGTTTGCTTCTCTGCCCTGTCTGCAGGAGCACATCCCTCGGGCTGCTATGAGCCTGTCGCGGTTAGCAGTTGAGAGGGCGCTTTTTCAACTGTGAGGGGCCGTGCTGCGGGAGGTGGTGTTCCTGTTGCTTCTCCGGGTAGCAGGGAAAGCCCTTAGATGGAGCCCGGGCGGCCCTCATCAGAGGCTGGGAACTGGGAGAGACTGCAGGGCTCGTGGGACCCACAGGGGCTTCTTTCTTCAGATCCCTGGGACAAGAGCTCTGGGGGTAAGCCTTGCCGTCCTCCCTGCACTGTCTGGGTCCCCGAGTGTGTTGCTGGATGGGTGTGGCTCACAGGCTCGCAGAGCCCGTCTGCCCTCCAGCCCCCACTCCCTCGTGGCCCCTGCCGGGGGCGGGGCTGGGCTGGGACCCAGAGAAGGCCCAGAGCCCACTCCCCTGGCCTCACCATGGGCCAGAGATGCCGCTGCTGCAGCCCCCAGCTCACATTTGCTGGTTGCACTTGGGGTGGCCCCGCAGCTAAGACTGCCTGCTGTAGGGAGAGGACAGGCTGTTTTCTTAATCTGAGACAGCAGTGGCCTAATACCAGGTCTGGGTGGCCTCTAGTCTTCGGGGACAGAGGTGAGACTGCTTTTGAGACACTCAGAGATGGGGGCCTGGTTCGATGTGCCAGGCTGATTGCCACAGAAGGCAAGAGGCCCATAGCAGCACCGGGGAGCCTGTGCAAACTAACAGAGACAAGGTGCTCAGTCCTACCCAGGTTCAGTCCCCAAACCGCACTTCAGCCCAAAGGACCTAGGTAGATTTCGTTGTTGTGCTGTCCACGTGCATTGCATTTTGTAGTGGACGTCTGTTAGCCTTGGGACAGTACAGCTGAGGTGGGCACAGCAGAAACTATTGTCCCTGTGTTGTAGGGGAGGGATGGAGGCAGCTGAGAGGTGGCAGCCTGCCTGAGGCCCTGCAGTGGGAGGAGGTGAAGACAGGGCCTGGCACAGAGGGAGTCCTGAGGAGCGGTGGCTCTGGGCATTATTGCATGAGCCCAACGAGGGCACATTTCTCTGGCTACCCCACATGAGGCAGTGGTCAGAAAGAGGGACCACTGGGAGGCTGTGACAGTCACAGGACTGTGGTGGCCTGGCCCAGATGGCAGCAGTAAGAGCAGGGGCTGGAGTTGAGGGATGTTAAGGAAGCAGCAGGCCCAGCCCCAGGAGAGGCGAAGGTGGGGTGGCCTTCCGGGGGAAACTGAGGAAGGGGTGCTGGGGAGGAAGATGAAGAGTGGCTGGGGAGCTTGTAGGGAGCCATCAGGTGGGCCTCTTTCCTCGAGGGGCCAGGGGGTTAGAGTCAGGCTGAGCGGGTGCCACCAGCCCCACCATGTAGTCTGCATGGCCTGGGCAGAGTCTGACACGCTCTTCCCCGAACTCATCAGGGTGGTGGAGGGCACTAGAGCTGCTTAGGTGGGGACGTGAGACGTGCGAGGCCGAGCAGGGCCTGGCATATGGCGACGGCCACAAGGAGACTGGATGGGCCATTGGCATCTGAGAAGGGCCCCAGGACCCTTCACTCAGAGCCATGGGCTGGGGCAAGGCAGGGAGACTGAAACTGCCTGGTGCAGGAGGGAGTGTCCTACAGTGGGCGTCCATGCCAGCTGCACCCCAGCCCCCCAGCCTCAGCCTGCCCTGTGGGCAGGGGGACAGCACATCTCTGAGGCCCTCTTGGCTCTGGAGGGTGGAGAGTCCCAGTCCCATCAGGGCCTCCAGGGAATGGAAAGACCTGCAGGATCCTTGAAGCCTGCACCTGGCCAGGTCCACTCCTCAGGGACGTGGCCCCCAGCCCTGCACCACACCCCACCTGCGCCTGCACCTCCACACACAGGCCCAGTGCCCAGCCCAGGCTCTCAGCACCTGCCTCCACCCCACCCCACGCCTGAGCCTTAATTCCCCGACCTAGGAAACAGGTAGCCCTCTGCCCCTCTCCAGAGACGGCTCTCCCATGGAAAAGACCCGTGGGGGGCGCGTGGCTCCCTCATTTGGGCTGGGAGGCAGGATTTTGCTCTCTGGCTGTCAGCCTAGGAGAGGAAACTAACATTTGTTGAGCAACTGCTACATGCCGGTACCCGGGCCAGGTGCTTCTAAGTGGGGAGTCTGTTTGCCCCTCACCTCTGCCCTGGTGGGGTGTTGAGGTCCAGCCCCAAGGGGGCTTGCCTGATCACCCTTTGAGGAACAGAGCCAGGATTCGTATCCTGGCCTGCCCACCTCCACTGCCCGGTAGCTGGTCCTGTGGGAAGATGCAAGAGCACAAGCAGGCCGAATGCCAGTCAGAGTTTGGCCCACGTGGGCACAGAAGCCACTGCACAAGTGCAAAGTAGGGCAGCACCTTCCCTCTGCCTGGGGCATTGGGGGCTCCTTGTGGAGGTGGTGTTTGAGCTGGGTCTTGAAGGATGAGCGAGCAGGAGGCCTCCAAGCCCTGGCCCAGGGGCTGCAAAGGCAAGACTGGGTCACAGGATTCGTGGAGACGCTGAAAGGCAGGCCAGGAGGAGTGGCAGGTCTGCAGCTCACCCTGTGACCGTGAAGCCCTAGTCACGAGAAGGAGGACGGGTGGCCCTCCACCGCAAGCAGCCCCTGTGGCTATGCAGAATCACAGGTGCACACTCACACGGGACAGTCAAGTTTCCTTCTTCCCCCGCACACCTCCTCCAAGGTGAGGTTTGAAGGAAAGGAACTGTAGATTTGATTTAAGTAGTAGCAGCAGCTCCTGGCAGCTGAGAGTATGGATTCGTTCATTCACTCCTACGTTGGTCCCCAGACTCCTCCCGGAGAGAACTGAAGGCAGCCTGCAGTCACAGGCACTAACAGAGTACACGGATTAGGGGAACCTTCAGGGAAGGCCAGGACCAGGCACCCGGGGGAGCCAAGGTGAGGCCAGGCAGGGGAGGTCAGGTCACGGAAGATGGGTGCCCATCAGTTCTCCACTTTCTAGCAGCAAAGAGGAGAGGGAAGCCCACTCAGGCACAGTTTCCACAAGATAAAAGCCTGCCAGATGCTCGGGAAGAAGCCCAGGTGGCAAGGATCAGAGGTGTGGGACAGCGGCTCCTCTGGGGCCGCCGCACCACAGCCCTGTGAGCCAGCTCTGCCAGCCCCGTCCCCAGGCCTGGGGAGGATCACTCTCACCACACGACGGCTGTGGTGACCTCAGTTATGCCCCCAGCCACTCTAGTTCCTTTGAATTTTGCAAAATGAAAAAAAAAGCCCTAGCAAGCTTCAAGTGGACAAAAACCAGATGCCTTCGGCTTATCGTTCAGTGAGAACAGATGTTGGGCTAAGAGCCTCATCAAGGTGATGGATGGTTTGTGGCCCTGAGAACCTCAGTCGTGACTCAACGACCAGGGCCACCAGCCCCAGTTGCCTCCTGGTAACACCAGCCTGGACCTGCAGTCTGAGTCCAGGTGGGGCGAAGGTTGAGGAACTTGGCCCTGGGCAGGGAAGTACCAGCCAGGCCCATGTCAGCACCGGCTGACCTGTTGGCAGGAACCTTTACACAAGCACAGCCCTGTGCAGTCGGCCCATCCCTCCGCACATCAGATCTTCACCAGCAACCCCATGGGAAGGGTGTCATTCTCCCATTTCACAGATGGGAGCCTGAGGCTCGGAGAGGCAGCACAGCTTCCCTAAGAGCCCCATGGCTAGAGGGTTTCAGAGCCGGAAATTCAACCAGTGTCTTGTCTCATAGATGCCCCCATGGACAGGGAAAGGTGGTGGCTTCTGCCCAAAGAGACTGAGCATCTCTTGTCTCTTTTCCTCCCCAGAGACGTGTGCGGTAAATAACGGAGGCTGCGACCGGACGTGCAAGGACACAGCCACTGGCGTGCGATGTAGCTGCCCAGTTGGATTCACACTGCAGCCAGATGGGAAGACGTGCAAAGGTCAGCGCATGGAGCCACGTGGGCACGCCGCCACCTGTGCTCACCTGACCCAAAAGCCGGGTGGGCAGGAGCAGGGGCCGAGGGGCCCCATGAGCTGGGCCCAGTGCAGGGCTGGGCAGGGCACAGTGTGTGGCTGCTGGAGTACAGTGCTCAGCAGTCATTCACGTTGCTGTTGAAGAGGCCAAGAGGGACAGCCAGTCAGCATCAGGGTCCCCAGCAGGGTCCCAGAGAACACTGGCTCCATGGCACATCAGTAGGTTCCTGGCCCAAAGAGATTCTGATGTCAAAGAATTTGGCTGCACACTGGGTTAAGCAATTAAGTGGGTATGTCTACTGTGGGCCTTCCCAGGCCTTCGGTGACTCGAGGTTCCCGAGGAGGGTGGAGCGTGGCACGTGGTCCTCCTGACCTTTAGTTGCAGGGGGTCTTGCAGAGCTGGTGGGCAGAGTTAGGCTCTGGGCCGTTTGGGAGGTGCAGATCTCATACTGGGAAAAACAAGGACACTGTGTCACCGTCACTGGGTGAGCAAAGCAAGGAGATTTCAACTGAAGGGACAGGATACGGAGGGATGTCTGCCCGCCTTAGAAAGTGGGGGCTCATGAGGGTCTGAGATGACCACAGCTGAAGGAAGGCGGGGAAGGGCGGTGTGCTGGTGGCTGGTGGAGAGAGAGGACAGAGGTTTATCTTACCTTTGGTCCCTGATGCTTCTCACAAAGAGCTACCGAGTTCCTCCTGGGGGACAAGGGACCCTCAGGAAATAAGCAGCCCAGTGAGTTGGAGGAGGAGCTGGCTGAGCTCTGAAGACAGGCGCTGGGGAAGGAATGGGCCAGCCCTGCAGGCGGGGAGGACCGTCACCAGGCCAGGTGACTGTGAGCTGGAGAGGCCACAGGCCTGACAGGTGGGACATGAGGCCCAAACAGCAAAGCCCCCTCGTAACCCACGGTCCTGGCCACTCTCCTCCCCGACCTCGCCAGGCCTCGGAGGGTGGGCGTGGACGGGGAGAGAAACTAGAGCTTTTAAAGTCCCATTAGTGAAAATATTGAAAGCGGAGGTTAGAGTGATTTAAAATAGTTCTAGATGGGCTTTTTTTAAGCCTGTAAAAATAAACAGCGTATTTGACTTCTTTCTGCCAATTCACTGGGAAGAACCTGGTGATTATTGACAGAAATAACAGTTCTTCCTCCTGTTTATTTGGAAATAAAGCCCTTCTGTAGCCATCACTCAGCCTGTTCATAGCCCTGGTGGGTTCCTGGCAGGCGGGCGGGCAGGTGGGTGGCAACTGAGTCCTTGCCACATTGGACTTGGTGCCAGGAATGACACGCTGAGGATGCCAGAGGTCTGCACAGATCCGAGCATGCTCTCAGCCCGGTGATGCCAGGGCGGGCTGGCCACTTGCCGCCCTCTGAGGGGCAGAGGGGCAGGGTGGGGCTGCCGGAATGGGGGACGGAGGCCAGGGGCCAACCTGTCTGGGCCCAGGAGCTCCGACTGCTGCCCCCGCCCCTGCGCGTCCCTTGGTGGCCCAAGGAGCACTCGTCTCCTCTCCCTCCATTTCTGGGGGACAGGAGGTGCTCAGGAGAGCCGTCCACACAGCCCCAAGCCCACCAGTCTGAGCCCCCACCACCACCACCGCCACATTTTCTGTGACTCTTCTTGAAACAAAATCTTGTTGGAACAATAGGACCCCGTTAACCAGGGCTGCCCCTTTGGCCAAAGCTCCTCTGTGGCCGCAGCCTTGCGGGACCTGCCGTGCAGTCAGGGTCCTCAGGGCCCGGGAGCCCGCTGGCCTGAAGTCTGGTCGGCTCATTCACTCATTGAGCAAACAGGTGTTCTGGTTCCTACTGTGCAGATTCTAGGGAGATGGGGCGAATAAATCAGACATCCCCTGCCCCTAGGGATCTCTGTTGCGTGCGGAGGACAGATTTTAATTTTTTAAAATTACTAAAGTGAACGTGTATTACAGACCACTTCGTGTTGGCTAGAGGAGTGCAGTGCGACAGGAGCGGGAGGAACTGGCCAGAGCTATAGTGCAGGAGGACTGGGGGAACGGTGGGGAGCAGCATTCCTGAGCCGCAGCTGCCACGCAGGAGCCTGCAGGCTCAAGGACTCAGGTCTGGGAAGGATGCAAAGGAGCTGGCCGGATGATGCGGGGGCCAGGGCGAGGGGCCAGCCTGTCACCCGGTGGCCTGGCCAAGCTCTGGGCAGCGCTGGGCAGGGGAGGTGCAGGCTCAGGTTTCCCTTCTGAAATGATCCTTGGCCGTGCTGGGACAGTGGCCCCTGGGCAGGGTCTGGAAGAGCAGTGAGATGCGGCTGTGATGGCTCAGGCTCGAGACAGCAGGGCTCTGCCAGAGCTGGCAGCAGAGGTGGAGAAGCAGAGTCTAGACATGTCCAGAGATACTTGAATTTAAGGGTCGTGGGACTAGTCTAGAACTGCATCGTATGGACGTCGTCGTAACGCTCCTCGAGTCAGGAAGCCTGAGAAACCAGGCAGTGACTGACCTCTAGAGCCCAGAGTCAGTATCTGGCGTTGTCCCGGCGTGGCTGGGGAGATGTGGTCAGAGGGTCCTGGCAGACCCGCAGCCCTGGCCCTAGGGCTTTGGCCCCTCCGTCAGGGCACATACCCTCATCTTAGCAAGGGGTGATTTCAAAGGTTCAGTGTTTTTTGGGAAGCCAAAAAGTCATTGTCAAGCAAGATGGAAGGCTGGCAGGTAACAGAGGGCTTGGAAAACCCAGAGCTGGAATCTGCAGGCTGGAGGGGCTCGTGTGGGCAGGTGGAGGCAAGGGGTGGGAAAGCGGGGTGGGAGGAGTGTTTGCCTGAACATCAGGGCCGTGGGCTCTGGCGGATTTGCCCAAGCACCAGCTTTGCTCCGAGAGCGTGCACTGGGCCGGGGTCCAGTCTCAAGGCTCCCCGTTGGGTGCTGTGCGCTGCTAGACACTGACAGGGGGGCATCTTGCTAACTGATCGTTCCAAGAGGAGGGGGATCTGGGGCCTTAACCCCCTGTGCTAGAGCCTGGATTTCCCTCAGGGACACCAGCCCCCCTTCCTAACACCTTCCAGAACAGTCTGGAAGAACCCCCAACCACTGCCTGTTTCCTCTGCTCCCTCTGCAGCGCCCTGGGCCAGGCACGCAACCCGCCAGGGTTTCACTTGAGCAGGAGCGGTGGTGCCCCATGTGCCCTCCACCTGGCCAGCCCAGCAGCTGGCCCTCCCTCCAGGCACCCCAGGGTGATGCCAACCCACACTGCCATGCCCTCTGCTCTCACCCAAGAGCCCTCACCCATGTGGTCCTCCCCTAGTTGCCAGGCTGTGCCCCATGGTGGGTTGGGCAGAAGAGAATTTCTGTGAGTTCCTATAGTTCACCGCATCACCCTGGCCCCCACACACATCCTCCCACACCGGGTGGTGTGTCTGGATGTTCCCCTGATGGCCTGAGACCCTACCCCGCCCTGGCCCTCAAACCCTCTCCACTGTCTGG
The DNA here is from genome assembly GCA_963574885.1 of Lepilemur ruficaudatus. Classification (NCBI taxonomy): domain Eukaryota; kingdom Metazoa; phylum Chordata; class Mammalia; order Primates; family Lepilemuridae; genus Lepilemur; species Lepilemur ruficaudatus. The sequence continues at coordinate 89,024 of CAUYRT010057650.1, forward strand.
CATCACCCCAACTCACTCATTTGTCTGCTCATTCAGTGAGTGAACATTCCTAGGCAGTCATTCGTGGGCGCTGGGACACCGGGCAGGAGCAGATACCCCCATCACTGTGGTCCCAAGCCCCTCTCCTGTCCCTGGGGGCAGGTCCTGTGACAAGGGAGCAGCTAACTGTGGAGAGAACATCAGGAAGACTTCCCAAAAGGGCGGTCTTCCCAGGGTGGGGTGGGCCTCCCTACAGAAGGCCAGCAGGTGAGAAGTGGACTGCGGCCAGGTGGGGTGGCCAGAGTCCGGGCAGCCAGGCCCATGCTGCAAAGGGAAGGCTGTGAGCTTTTACAGCAGGGCGGCTTTCATCCTGGGAGACCCGGGGCCTCAGAAGGCTTGTTGGCAGGTAGGGGACTCAGCCAGGTTTGCATGTGGAAGGGGGTGCTGGCTGCCTGGGGGAGGGGGCGTGGGAGCCAGTGAGAAAGGGAAGTGGAGAGAGAGGCAGAATGAAGCTGTACCCCAGAGGCTGTTGGAATGGAGGTCGAGGGGCCGTGTGAGCCCAGCACCCCCTCACCATATCCTGGGCTGGCGTGGGAAGGGAGCGTCCCCAACTCTGACCTCCAGGCAGCCAGCTACACCAGCCTGGGCCTCAGGCAAACATGCCTCCCTCTGCCTGTCTGGTTGCTATGACAGCCGCTTAGCAGATAGGACCAGATGGGGAAGAGGTTGGGGTTGGGGGGTTCCGGAAGGCCTGAGGCAGGGGCCCCTGTCTGCTTAGCAGTGTCAGCCTGTTTGATCGTGCTGAGGATGCTAGGAGAGACAGCACCAGGAGAAGCGACCAAGGTTAGCAGCCCCGTCTGCAGACGGGAACCTGCCTTTCCCTGCCCCAGGCCACACAGCTGGCCAAGGCAGAGCTGAGATGGGCCTCTGTTCTCCTGGGAGCCTGGGCTTGGAGCTAGAAATTCCGCCATCTCCTGTGATCCGATGTCGGAGGGGAGGGGGGCGATGGAGATGACCGAGGCTCTGCCCGGATGAGGCCACGCTGGACTTAATGTCTCTTTCTCTGGGGGCCGCACAGCCAGACAACATGCTGGAGAAGGCCCACCTTTGGGGACAGCTGGTGCTGGCTGAGGTCTGGCTCACGCATGTGGTCTGTGGCCCTCCTGTAAGATGGGAGTTCTGCTCTCCCAGCTGTGAAGGTCACATGAGATGTTGCCAGAAAGTACAGGGCACATTCGCCTCCCGAGCTGCCAGGGCACCTGCGTGGGCATCTCTGCCCCACTCTCTTTAACCCCACGTTCTCTAAGACACGGACCAGAGCCAAGGTTTCCGTTTTGTCCTCGCTGGGGAACATTCTCTGGGAGCGCTGCTTTAGGACTTTGGGCAGGGAATGAGTCCAGACTGTTTGAGGCAAAACAAGTGAGAGTGGCCTGAGGTCAGTCTCTGTGACAGGGGCTTGGGGCCCCGTGTAATGTGGGGGCAGGTTTACCTTCCTCACGGGTCAGTGCCAGCCACACAGGACAGGGGCCTCCAGGCACCGGGCCCAGCAGCCACACTCAGGACCGGCTCGGCAGACGCTGGAATCAGTGTCGGGCAGCTCTACTGAGACATGGCCATCGAGCGCAGGAGGACGTGCTGTCCATCTTCCTTGCCGGGAGGGCGGCTGCCAGCGCTTCCTTCGTGCTCCTCTGCATCAGCGTGAGGCCGTGCCCACCAGTCATCTCTTCCTTTGTTACTAATGCCTGGGTCGCGTCTGGAGGGGGTAACCAGTGTGAGGCCTGGAGGCCGGGCCTCAAGAGGAACCTTGGAGCAGGTTGGGACTGTTTCCCTGGAGAAGGGGCCCCTCCAGGTCAGGGCCTCTGATAGCACAGAATGTCAGGCTGGCCTGGGGCCCGAGAGGGAAGCCCAGGTGAGCAGCATGGGGGAACAGGTCTGGGGGACTCGGGTCAGGGCTGTGCTCAGGGCGAGGAGGGCTGGCAGAGATGCTCCGGAGGGCATCACTGATTTCACGGGATCAGGCCAGGTGACCTTCAGAATACAGCTGCAGTGTATTACTTGCTGAGCAAAGAGGCCAGGCAGGTGGGCAGTCTGGGTGGGATATTGGGACGTCAGTCGGCTCAGGGAGCAGCCCAGCTCCCACTTCCAGCTGAAGCTTTTGAACCAGGTGTTTTGTCTTTCTAAGCCTCAGTCTCCTCCTCAAACATGGGCAGTAAGACCTACTTTTTTTATTATTATTTTTTTAGAGACAGGGTCTCACGCTTTTGCCCAGTCTGGAGTACAGTGGTGCGATCATAGCTCACTGCAGCCTCGAACTCCTGAGCTCAAGCGATCCTCCTGCCTCAGCCTCCCAAGTAGCTGGGACTGCAGGTGTGCATCATTGCACCTGGCTAACACCTACTTTTTTAAAGTAGCAGCACCTTAGGAATGGGATTGTGTGCAGTCCTCACCATCAGAGCGGGTGCGCTTCCTACCCTTGTTCTGCAGACAAGAGCCCTGGGAGGGGCAGTAGCTTGCCCAAGGTGGGCAGAAGTGGTCCTTGTCTGGTCCAGCCCCACAGCCAGGCCTCCCCGAGTATGCAAATGAAAGGATGTGGGGGATGTCATCGTCCCTGCTGTCTCGCCTGGCCCAGCAGATACCACTTCCTCTCTGTTACGTGCTGTGAATCCCAGGCTCCCCCAGCTCAGAGGAAGCAGGGAAGCGGGGGGGGGGGGGGAGGCTAGACCTCCATGTGTAACCCAGCCCCCGACCCCACCTCAGTGAGACGGTCCCCACCGTATGCTCAGCTGGGGCCTGAGGCCAGCCTTAGGCAGGGGGCGCAGGCAAGTGAGGACAGTGCCGTCCCCCATGCTGGCCCTGCGCGTCCCCACGGGGTAGGTACACAGGCTCATTCTCCTTGCCTGCCCCCGCCCTCGGCTCCCACAGACATCAACGAGTGCCTGGTCAACAACGGAGGCTGCGACCACTTCTGCCGCAACACCGTGGGCAGCTTCGAGTGCGGCTGCCGGAAGGGCTACAAGCTGCTGACGGACGAGCGGACGTGCCAAGGTGAGCCTCTGCCGTGCCCTGGGCAGCCCTCGGGGCCTGGGCTCCCCGGCCTCCCGGGGTCCTTGCTCCTCCCGGACTAATGCAGGCTCCCAGGAGAGGGGGCGAGTATGGATGGGGTTGGCCCACTGTGCCGGGCTGGGCAGCTTTTGAGTCCTCAGCGTGTGCTCCCCCGCACCTTGCCTTGCCTGTCCTTTATGAGTCTAGGGGCCATCCGGTCCAACCTGTCCCTTTTATAGATGGGAACTGAGGCCCAGGGAGGGATCAGCCCATGTCCCAGGTCCCAGCCCTCCCTTCCAGGTGGCCCCCATGCCTCCTCCAGGGGCTGGACCGCCCAGGCTCCTGCGGTGGGGTGCTACCACCTGGTGGGCAGAATTGCACATTGCAGGCGCTCTCCAACAGTCCGTCCTTAGGGTCCTGGGTGCCTGCTGGGAACAAGGATGGTGGGCAGAGAGGCCAGAGCAGAAGCCAAGACTCACAGTGCGGGACAAGCCCCGTGCAATGCAGGGTGCGGTGGGAGCCCAGAGGACGGACAGTGGAGGGAGGCCTCCTGGGGAGGGTTCCTTAGTGAAATGCTTGAAGGATGAGTTTCCGGGAGGAACCGGCGAGATAAACTCACCCAGGAGATGGCGCTATGGGGCTGAGGAGGCTTGGAGGGGCCACAGGGAGCCAGGGGGACTGGACGAGGCCCTTAGGACAGAGGCGGGTGCCCTGGGGGACTGGCTTGGGAGACAGTGCAGAAGGAGGGGGGGGCTCGGTTTCCCTAGTGGTTACTCTGTCGTGGTCTAGTTGTTTTGTTTCTGAGAGGTACTGGTGGCTCAGCTGCACATGGCCTGTCTGGCGGCAGGACTTGCGGCTTCTGCCTGCCAGTGCTGCTCAGAGCCTGGCGCTGGGGCAGCGTGAGTGAGGCCCTGAGGAAAGTGAGAGCAGGAGGCTGGCAAGGCAGGGTCTAGGGCCAGCCTGTCCTCGGCTCACCTTGTGACCCAGACCTGTCACTGCTCCTCTTCGTCCCTGGTGGGCATCCCAGCCCTGTCTTCCTTTCAGGGCACAGGGGCCGGTCATGAGCAAGAAATCTGTCCAGGTCTTGATAAGGGCTCCTCTGACCTTGACTTTGTTTCAGTCGGCCTTGCCAAGTTCTGTGGAGGGCTGAGGGGGCCCTTGGCCTTGCATTCCCAGCTGCCCCCTGAGACTGGCAGGCGGCTGCGAGGAGGTGGCAAGATGGCCGATGGCGTGTCTGCTCCTGGGCTCCAGGCCAAGGCTCTGTCCTCCCCTGCCTAACCCCCACCTGTGTCCTCTCCACCTTCTTCCAGGCTCATCTCTCTGAGGCCCTGGGCTCTAGGCCCCCCAGGTCCAACAGGGAGGGGTCCATGCTCCTTTGCTTGGCACTCTTGTGATGGAGACCCCAGACACTCCCCTAGTCCCCCTTGAGCTCCACATAATCCCCTGGGCACCCCATGCTGCCACCTCCCAGCCTTTGCGTGGAGCCCTTCCTCCACTGTCATTCCTGCATTCCAAGCTGGCCTGTCCTACCAGGTCTGTCCCAGGTGCCACAAGCACCAGGAGGTCTTCCCAGATCCCCCCGGGAAGGATCACATCCTCCTTTGAGCACTCACAGCACAATTGCTTCCTGTGTTAGTGTTCTTGTAAACACCCGTGTGTTATGAATATGTGTGAAGTGGCATGAGCTAATGTATTCAAAGAGTAAACTCCTAACTGCTGTCCCTGTGGAGGGTCAAGTTGGTGTCTGCTTTACCCTCATGGGCCCCCATCAGCTGTCCTGGAGGAGCCATTTTGCTCAGATTTATAACCAGGATAGACTTGTCTCCTGTCAATGTGTGGTTCATTTTCTTCTTTCGAGGAACAAGCACTTGGTGACCCTTCTTTTTTCCCTTTTTCCCTTGGCTTCCAGGAAGCTCATAATCAAATTTCACAGTGTCAAAACTCTTTTTACCCTTTATGGGTAATGCATTTTCCCTTCCCCCCTGTCTATTTCTGCTATTTTCCTTATTTTCTCAAGAAACATCCTGGGGTGATAGGAAAATATGCTTTGGTTAGCATCCAAGAGACCTGGGCTCATGTCCTAGTTCAGCTGCTTCCTCAGGGCCCTGGGGCAAGCCCCAGTTTCCTACAGGTGTGGATTAAATACCTCTACTAATCACAGTTGAATATGAGATATTAAAATGGCAGAGATTCATAATAATGTCTTCTATTCAAACTATTTCTACCTCACTGTCCTCCAGAAAAGAGGTGAGGTGGCTTCTAACCCAGAAACAGAAGGTTGATGGAGACAAAATAGAAAATTGAGCAGCAACAAGAAGTCTAACATTTACTGTAGGTCAGCTCTGTACTGAGCCTCAGGGACTGTCCCACACAGATGTGCGTTGAGCGACAGTGACAGGCCATGCCCACCCACCACACCTCAAATTCTCCCCCGAACTTTGTCTCCCTGTGGCCACACAGACATCGACGAGTGCTCCTTCGAGCGGACCTGCGACCACATCTGTATCAACTCCCCCGGCAGCTTCCAGTGCCTGTGTCACCGCGGCTACACACTCTACGGGACAACCCACTGCGGAGGTCTGCAGCCTGCCCGCCAGGGCCACCTCCCCCCCGAGGCACGCACCTGGCCACACGGCCACCTACACTGCACCCCACGTCCCAACCCTGACGTCTACCCCGGTGGGCCTGGGAGGGATCTTGGCCAGGCTGGGGACTGCTGGGCAGAAGGCTCAGCCACGGGCAGGGCAGGAGCAGGGGTGGGGGAGGGGCAGAGGCACCTGCTGGGTGCCTGGCCTCGGCCAGGTCGGGGGGTGGGCCTGGCAGCCACAGGCCCTGGGCAACCCCGAGCCAAGAGGGGGCATGGCCAGCACACAGAAATCCCACAGGCAACTCGTTCCAGTGGAGGATCAGGGCAGAAGGGCAGTGCGTGACAGTCCTAACGGAAGAATGCCGGGTCAGGATGGGGCGGCATTCCAGAGGGCCCTGTGGTGAAGGCACTGCGCAGAGCGGTGCGAGGGAACAGCTGGCAGCTGATGCAGCTGGAGCCTCCGGGAGAAGGGGTCGTGATGGGAGAGGCAGGCTGGGAGGTGGCATGACCCGACATGCAGGGCTCCGTTAGCCCCCAGGGGGAATGGGGTTCTATCCCCAGTGAGAGGAGAAACCACCAGAGGGTTTGGGCAGGGGTATAATACGACCAAGTTCACGTCACGAGATGCACCCACTGGCACGGAGAAAGGCGTGGAACCCGGGGTCCCCGAGGGGAGATAGCTCTGGGCATGGCTCAGGCGCTGCTGGAGCCGGGGCAGGGCGGGCTCAGCTGGAGAGGAAGGGAAGGTTCTAAGCGTGTTTAGGAGCAGAGCTGAGCTGACAGGACCTGGTGTTACATAAGTGTGGCGGGTAAAGGTGGCCCAAGCATGGCCCAGGTGACTCTCCCTTTTCTGTGACCTGGGGGTAGCCACACTCACCGTGCCAGCAGCTTGGAGATCAGGTGGGGTCAGCAGTAGACTGATCAGGGCACAGGGTGGCTGCTGGAGGTGGGCTGCAGATTCTCTGGAAAGACTCAAAAATCTGCATCACCTCCCTGGGCCTGCGCTCCCTGCGTGCAGCAGCCTTAGTGCCGGGGCGTGAGGTCTGACCCTTCATCTGTCTCCTGCGGGAGCTCTGGTCCGAGGAGGCAGGGCCCTGGGCGTGGCTTCTTTCCCCTGTGCCTACTGTACGGGGTGGGCACTGAGGCTGGGAGGGGGCTTGTCCACAGTACCGCCACCCACAGGACCCGGCTGGGTGGGAACGTGAACTGTGCGCCACCTCCTCTGCCCTTCCCAGGCCGGGCAGCTGCTTGGGTTCGGAAAACTGCCGAGGTTCCAGGGGAAGGGAAGCGTGTTGGTGCCTGTGAGGAGCCCTATGCCCCTGTGCGTGTGTGTGCGGCTACTTGCTGACCTGGCACGGTGGTGTCAGGCCCTCCTGTCCCTGTGGTCCCTTGCCCTGCCAGCCACGTGGGTGTGGCCTGGGCCGGCCAGCCCCACCTCCCCTCCCACTCTCACCCTGCGCTGTGCTTCCAGATGTGGATGAGTGCAGCATGAGCAACGGGAGCTGCGAGCAAGGCTGCGTCAACACCAAGGGCAGCTACGAGTGCATCTGCCCGCCAGGGCGGCGGCTCCACTGGAACAGGAAGGACTGTGTGGGTGAGTGGGGGCGGGGCCGCCTGCGCTGGCTCCTCCCCTTCCACCTGGGGTTGGGTGGGGGGCAGTGACATTTCTGAGGTGGAGGTGAGCAAGGCAGGGCTACCCTCTTCCTTCAGGCCTTAGGTCACTAGTCAGGGGTTCTCTGCTGCAGGGATATGGCTAATGGAGGGAGTCACAGGTCAGCAAGCTTAGGGTCAGCTGGAGGTGCAGAAATAGGGACCTGTGGCAGAGAGGGGTCCCAAGGAGGAGATCTAGGAGTCAGTGTGCAGCCAGAGCCATGGGGCCGGGACCCTGTGGGTGTCCCGGTGGGGCTGGGGGCTCATGGGCAGTGCGTGTGGAGGCCCCACCTCGCCTAGCTTCCCCTTGCCCTGCTGAGGAAGCTGAGGGAAGGGGCAGTGGTTACAGGGGGTGCAGCAGCATCAGGTCCCATCTGTCTTTCCAAACCCTCCGCCTGTCTAGCTGCCAGACCCGCAGCTGGGGAGCAGGGTAGGGCCCCCTAGAAAGGCTGAGTTCCAGGTGGCCCGTACATCCCCTGGGTCCTGCACACTGGCTGGGCCCCAATCTGGGCACAGGGCTGCATGCCTGTCCCCCGGAACCCGCTGTCCAGGTCCTTGCCCTGCTGGGTTCTCGCGTCCCCAGGGCTGCTGGAGTAAGCCTTTCAGATCTGTTGGAACGTCCCTCTCAGCCCAGAGCCTTCCAGCGACTCCCAGTTTCACTCAGAGTCAAAACCACTGTTCTCAGAATGGCCAGAATGCTGCTCCCGACTGGCCTGCTCACCTTCCCCTCCCCCTCGTTTGCTCTTGCCATCCTCGCCACCCTGGGCCAAGCCCCGCTCTTCTCTGGGCCCGGAGGGCTGCCCTCGGCTCTCCACACTCCCTTGCTGTGGGGTCTGCTCGGCAAGGCCTGCCCCGACCGCCAGCCCAGAGCAGCAGCCCTGCCCACCTCTGGCCCCTTCCCGGCCCTCTTTGCCATCCAGCTTGCTTTTCTCGTCACACTTCCGACCACCAGATGTGACATATATTTTACGAGCTCATGTTGGTTTGTGTCTGTCTGTCTGCACTGGAATATAAGGTTTATAAGGTTGAACAGGTATTCTAGGCCAGTCCCATTTACTGCTACATCTCCAGCCCCTAGAACAGAGCCTGGCAATCATAGGCACGCAATAGGGCCTGGTTCCTGTCTTCACGGTCTGCCCGGGATTGCGTTCTTTCCAGAACAATCACAAACTGGCCATTTCCTCTGCTGCCCTGGAGAAGTTTCTCAGCAGCGTTGTTGACATCACAGCCAGTTTCTCCCTACGGGAATGAGTTGTCCTAGGGAAGATGTTAGCAGACGTCTGGGAGGTGGTCTAGTGGCCTTGCCAGGTGGCATCCTCACAGACCTTACAACTCGATTGTTCCCGTTGCTCCTTGTCAGAGCAGCCAGTACAGCGTGTCTGGGATGGACCTTGAACCTCTGCATGGATCTGTCTCTGCGCTGCGAGAGGTCCTTGCCTAAGCTCAGGAGTCAGAGCAGCCTGTCCAGCGTGAGGATCTGCGCAGTTATTTCCTCTAACTGCCAGCTCCTCTGCTGTGGACCTCTCTCTGTCGCAGAACGGACAGTAAACCTCTGTGTTTTCACAGCACGGCAAATCGCACGTCACTCCACAAGCTTGCCAGTTCTCTGTCAGTGTTTGCCCTATTTATCCTAGTTATTTCTAGCATTTTAACATGCCCTAAGAGGGCCACAAGTTGGGCCACTAGAGCCAATTTGGCCCCTTAGGGCTTGATTCCAGCCTGGAGAGTTCTTGCATATCCAGCCTGGTATTGTCTCTCTTCATTTGGTTTTTTTGTTTTTATTAACAACTTTATTGAGATATAATTCATCGTATAATTCACCCATGCAACTTAAAGTGTACAATGCAGTGGTGTTTCAGTGTATTCGTAGAGTTGTACAACCACATAAATTTTAGATCATTTTCATTTCTCCAAAAAAAGAAACCTATGTCCATAGCAGTCACTCCCTGTTTTCCCTCAAGCCCCCCAGGCCCTGGCAACCACCGATCTACTTTTGTCTCTACGAATTTTCCTAGCCTGGACATTTCACATAGATGGAATTATGCAATATGTGATCTTTTGTGACTGGGTTATTTCATTTAGCATGTTTTCCAGGCTCACTGATGTTAAGCGTATATCAGTAGCCCATTGCTTTTTATTGCCAAACTATATTCCGTTGTATGTATACGCCACATTTTGTTTGTCCATTCACCAGTTGTCAGACAGTTGGGTTGTTTCTTCTTTTTGGCTATTATGAATAATACTGCTGTGAACATTTGTGTACAAGTTTCTGTGTGTACATATGTTTTCAATTCTCTGGGGTGTATACCCAGAGTTGGAATTGCTGGGTCACGTGATAACTCTATGTTTAACTCTTAAGGAATTTCCAAACTATTTTCCAAAGTGGCCGCACCGTTTTGCATTCCCACCAGCAATGTATGAGGGTTCCAATTTCTCCGCATCCTCACCAACACTTGTTATCCAACTTTTTGTCTGTAACCATCCTAGTGGGTGGGAAGTGGTATCTCATTGTGGGGTGTTTTTTTCCCTTTTTTTGAGATAGGATCTTGATATTTTGTCCATGATGGTCTTGAGTTCCTGGGTTCAAGCCACCTTCCCACCACAGCCTCCTGAGTAGCTGGGACTACAGGCACATACCACCACACCCAGCGCTCACTGTGGTTTTGATTTGGATTTCCCTTATGGCTAATGATGTTAAGTATCTTTTCATGTGCATCTTGGCCATTTGTATGTGTTATTTGGAGAAAAGTCTATTCAGATCCTTTGCCCTTTTTAAATTGGGTTATTTGTTATTATTCAATTGTAAGATTTTTTTCATATATTCTATATACTAGTCCCTTATTCGATAAATGATTGCAGAGACTTTCTCCATTATGTATATTGTCCTTTAACTTTTTTTGTGGTGCTCTTTAAATCAGAAAGGATTATAATTTTCATGAAATCTAGTTTATCTGATTTTTTCCCCTTGGTTGGTTGTGTTTTTGGTATCATTTCTAAAAAGCCATTGCCTAATCCAAGGACCCTAAGATTTGCACCTGTGTCTTCTTGTAAGCGTTTTATAGTTTGAGCTTTTACGCTTAGGTCTTTGACCCATCTTGAGATAATTTTTACATGGCCTGAGATTGGAGTCCAACTTCATTCCTTTGCATGTGGCCATCCGGTTGTCACAGCTTCATATGTGGAAAAGATGATTCTTTTCCCACATTGAATTGTCTTGGCATCCTTGTTGAAATCAATTGCCCAAAAACATGTGGGTTTGTGTCTGAACTCTCAGTGTGATTCTGTTGACCTCCTTGTCCTTATGGCCGTGCCCCACTGTCTTGCTCACTGTCGCCTTATAGTAAGTTTTTAATTCAGGAAATGTGAGTCCTCCAACTTTGTATTTCGTGTTCAAGATTGATTCGACTATTCTTTTTTCTTTATTTCCAAATATTAAAGGGGTACATGTGATTTTTTTTGTTACATAGATACCTTTTATAATGCTTAAGTCAGGGCTTTTAGTGTGCCTATCACCCAAATAGTGTTCATTGTACCCAGTAGGTACATTTTCACCCTTCCCCTTCTCCCCTGTCCCTTCTTGATTTCCCGTGACCTTTACATTTCTTTGTGCCCATGCGTGCCCATCAATTAGCTCTTAATTATTAGAGAGTATATGAGGTGTTTGTTTTTCCATTCCTGAGGTACTTCACTTAGGATAATGGTCTCCAGTTCCATCCAAGTTGCTGCACAAGACATAAGTTTGACTATTCTTGAACTTTTGAAGTACAGAAACACAAAGTTAAGTTCCTCCTTCAGGACCGGGTAAGAGAGTTGCTCGATGTGAATATGAGGAGAAAGTAACCAGATACCGTAACTGGTTAATTGTCAAGCAGAAAACATATCGGGTGTTTTCAGTTCAAAATGGGATCATACTGCAAGTGCTACCTGAGACTCAGAGTTAAGGGGCAAGATTTGAAGATGCTTGGACTCATTTCTGCAGGGCCGCAGTTGCTCTGAGGCAGGGAACTCGCCTTGCTGCTGGGTCAAGGGGATGAGTTGGTTGTTGATGCTCGCGTGTTGTTGAGTTTGTACCCGAGGACATGGCCTAACCTTGGCATGTTTTTATAAGAAAAAGGTTTGTGGCAATCTGGGAAGGCTCAGTGTGGACGCCTACTGGGCTGTGTTCCCGTCCTGCGGATGTCGTAGATGTTCTTGCCCCAGGGATCCTGATCTTGAATTGTATATAATGTAGGCACATTATAGCTCCTATCAACCATACAGAATTGGAATCATGTGTAAGAGGATTTTCTGGGGCTTCCAGAAATAACCCTCTTAAGTGTACTTTGTCTGGCTGTCCCAGTTGCAGAATAGATCGCTCCCCACCACACATGTAGGGCCTTTGTCCCAGAGACAGGGAGGATGTCGTCTGGTTGAACTTGGGAAAGAACTGAGGACTGTTAGAAAGCCTCACTCCTTGAGTGGTTTTAGTAAACCAAAACAACTCCAGTTCCCATCCCCTCAAACCTCCTGCAACTTCCTGTACGCTCCCAGGTTTGCCTTTTACTGCCATCTTTTCGAATTCTCACACAGCCAGACACTCTAAGGTTCAAGTACTTGGTTCCTTTTTTTTCCTTACTGTCAATTTGCCTTCCCTCTTGCTTTTCAGGCAACCTTGAACTGTGCTGAGGGGTTTGATGTTCTGTGGTAGTAGAATTGCTGGTGTATATGGGGAACTCTGGGTCTGAGGTTTTACCCACCTGCCAGTCGGGCAAGCTGGCCTGCTGCCAGGCTTCCACAGAACCCTGGGCAACCAGGGTTTTCTAAAACAACCTCCCATCCCAGAGGGTGAGATCGCCACTCAGATTCTTAAACCAAAGGCTGAGTTTACTGCCTAAGGAAGGGAGAGCTGTGCTCGTCAGGCATGCTCATTGAGCGGGCCAACTGCTTCTCCCTCACAGAGGTTTGGGGAAAGATTATTTTAGGTTGTGCCAGGATTAGGTTGGTGAGAGTCTTAAAAGCACAGCCTGTGTTGGTCACAGAAGGGAAGCAACTGAGCCTAGACGTCTGGTCACTGGAGTGACTCCACACTGAGGACTAACTCAGAGCATGAGGCTGTCACTAAGGAGCTGGCCTTCAGAGGTGTGTCACTTAAGCCAGTTGTCACTAACTGGGCATCTGTAAAATCTGTCCTGATATTTACCAAGGCTATAGAACTGCCCATCTTTTCCTAGGAGAAATTCTGAAGAGCTGTTTGGGACATCTTCACACACCTATGGGTGTGTTGGGGGGCTGCCCCAGAGACGTGGTTCCTAGTGGCCCATCCCATGCTTAAAGGCCAGGTCACTGCCAAGAAGCTCATGTTCACTTATAGCCATTCTCTTCCCCAGACAAGAATGGATACCTGCTCTGGAGAACTCAGCCTGCCCTTAGGGAGCTCCTGGCCTGGGGATGGAGCATGAACCTCCTCACAGACAGCTAGTGTCTGAGGGGGAAGAAAAACTAAGCCAGCTCTCTGGGCCCAGCGTCCCTACGTGGCCAAGTGGATCTGGACCCTGCCATCTCCAAGCCCCTTCCCTCCAAGACAGTCTAGCATGGGGGGAGGCATGGCAGCCGTCCCTGTTGGTCCATGGCAGGGGCCCTGCCAGCTCCAGGAAGCCTCCACCCTGGCCTCTCTCAGGCTCACTCTTGTGTCTTCCTTCTCCTCAGAGACGGGCAAGTGCCTTTCTCGGGCCAAGTCCTCAGCCCAGGCCCAGCTATCCTGCAGCAAGGTGGGCAGTGTGGAGAGCTGCTTCCTTTCCTGCCCAAGCCACACACTCTTCATGCCAGGTAACCCCAGGCTGTCCCTGGGGTGGGATGGTGTTGTGGGGGGGCTTCTTCCCTGAGGTCCAGCGCCTGCTCCCTGCTGTTCTCCAGGAAAGAGCCTGACCTAAAGAAGGGCCCTGATTGTAAGTGATCCAGGGCAGCTGCTGGTTCTCTGCGGACCTCACGGTCCTTCTCAGCAAAGGCTCATTCCTGCCGGCCTCTTACCTATAGTTTTGTAGCAGAAGCAAACTGGCGTAGGGATCAGTCCTGACCTTCCTCTCATTCAGCAACACCTCTGAGGCCCCAAGAATCTGAAGGCCCAGGTGGGGGTGCACCCAGCCCCATCTCATCCACTGGCCTCTCTGCAGACTCGGAAAACAGCTACATCCTGAGCTGCGGTGTTCCAGGCCTCCAGGGCAGGACACTACCGAAGCGCAACGGCACCAGCTCTGGCCCCGGGCCCAGCTGCTCAGGTAGCCCGTCAGCCTGTCCACACTGCACACACCTGGGTCACCCCTTGACTTTGCGTCCAGTACCATGAAGGGGGAGGGAGGGGCACAGCCCAAGGAAGAGCTTCCTGGTCTGGGCCCTGCCCAGCGTGGCCTGAGGCAGTGGAGGTGGGCCAGCCAGGTCCTAGAAACCAGCAGGCTGCAGGCTGCGTCCCAGCTCAGGGCCGTGGACCGTGGGAGAGCCCTTCTGGCTCTGAGGTCACAGCACAAGGGTGTTTCAGTGACTCTAAAATGCAAGTCCACAGATCTCAGACTCTATTTCAGGGGAGCGAGTTGCATCTGCTGTGGCAGTGAGGTTCTGAAAGCTCTCCGAGTCAGAAAGCTCCCCTTGAAGGCCGTGCCCAAGAAGTGCCGAGGCACAGCATGCGCCCAGCCCTTGGGGGACAGCGGCAGGGCCGTGGGCACAGCACAGCCAGCCTTCCCACCAGCTTGGGGGCGGCGGGGCATCTTCAGCAGCTTATTCAGAATGCTGGCTTCAATAAAATTGGTGCATTTGTGTATATTTACCACGTACATGATGTGATTCTAAGCATCTGTGATTGTAGGATTTTTTAGTCCAAGGGGTCATGATTTGCCCTTTGAAGGAATCAGCAGTTCCAGTATCTGTAACATTGCACACCCCTTCCCTTCCTTGCTCCCTGCTCTCTTCTGTTCTGCCCTCCTTCCCAAAAGCATGAGGCACACTAATGGTTTGGTGATGGGGACGAGAATACCTCTGGCTGGATGGCCCCTGAGCTTAGGCCTGACACCACCCCCGAGACACACACACACACACACACACAGTGTGTGTGTGTGTGTGTGTGTGTGTGTGTGTGTCTCGGGGGTGGTGTCAGGCCTAAGCTACACGTGTAGGTGTGAACCTACACGTTCATCTTTACCACCAGGCCTAAGCTACATGTGTAGGTGTGAACCTACGTGTTCATCTTTACCACGCCTTGCAGGGAGAGAAAGGGGCAGGGAAGCTTCCCCTACCCTGGGAGGGCTGTCAGGGAAGAGTGACTGAAACCAAGGCCACCCGAGCTCCAGGTGGATTTGTCCCCTGGCAGCCCCCGTCCCCCACCACCTCCTTGCCCACAGGAGAGGCCGCCACCTGGGGGATTTTGGCTTTCCCCAGATGCCCCTGCCACTACCATCAAGCAGAAGGCCCGCTTCAAGATCAGAGATGCCAAATGTCACCTCTGGCCCCATAGTCGGGAGCGAGCAAAGGAGACCCCAAGGCAGCCGCTGCTAGGTGAGTGGGCCACCCTGGTGCCACCCCATACTAGGGGGCAGGGAGGGAGCCCCCAGGCCTGGAGCTGGGGCCCAGGGCCCAGGAGGAAAGCATCCAGCTCTGAATCCATGAAGATTCTTTCTCAAACCTGCCTGAACTCTGAGCACGCAGCAGGCTTAGCCTGAGTCTCCCCTGGCCAGACCGTCAGCAGGCCTTGAGCTGGGGTGTACCGCTCATTAATGAATATGCAGGAGGTGCCTTCACGTGCGGTGGTGTGGTGGACACAGAAGGGTTCGGTGCAAGACCTAGTTCAGCCACCAAACCCTCATGAGACCCTGAGCCAGCCCTGACCCTCTCCAGCCTCAGTTTCCACACCATGGACTATTAGGCATGGAGGGACCCTTGCTGACAGCAGTCTGTGTGCAGGGCTAGGTAAGATCCTGCTCCCTGCCCCAGGCCACCATGGTCCCTTCGTTGTCTAGACAACTGCCACGTGACTTTCGTGACCCTCAAGTGCGACTCCTCTAAGAAGAAGCGCCGTGGCCGCAAGTCCCCTTCCAAAGAGGTGTCCCACATCACGGCAGAATTTGAGGTTGAGACGAAGATGGAAGAGGCCTCAGGTAGGTGAGGGCTTCTCTCATGGGCTGCTGCGGACCTGAGGGAAGACAGCAGACTGGGCTCTGGCAGGGTCTGCTGGACATGAAGCTGGGCTCCCCACCCCGCCGTGGCTCCTGGAGGAGAGGCCAGCCGGTGAGCAGAGGGGACTGGCCTGTAGCCTGTGGTGGAAGAGGCAGCCAGGACAATGAGAGGAAGGGCTCCAGGGACCACAGAGAGCCACATGGCCTCTCCGCCCGCCCCTTGCTGGCGCCTAGAAGGGCAAATGTGTGCAGCTCCCCAGAATGGTAGAGCCAAGGACTGTCTCTCCCAGGCTGCAGAAGGGCACTTGTCACCCGGCTTGCTTCATCCCACTGCGTTCCTCCTGGCTGTAAATGAGTACTGAGTTGTGACAGAGGAGTTGAGATGTGTCTGCAGGTGTGCGTGGAATGTGCCTGGGCCTGGGCCTCATGGAAGGAAAAGGCTCTGCCCAGGCAACACTCCCCACCACAGAGAGACACACGTACACACAGAATACACGGTGCCGGGTGAGACTCTGGGTGGTGGGCGCGTGCGAACAAACAGAGCCTAGGCTGAGGTCTCTCCCCACGGGAGGGTCTCAGGAAGCCTTCCCAGCAGTGGTGCCATTTGGGTGAGAGCTTGAAATCAAAGTTCACTGGGTGGAAGAGGTGTCAAGGAGTGGCATTCAGGCAGAGGGAACAGACTAGGCAAAGGCACAGAGATCAGAGACAGTAGGATGTGTCCAGGAAGAGACGGGGGCAGGTGGCCAGACAGTGGAGTTCACGCGAGCGTGGGAGCATTAGGGATTGAGGCTGGCAAGGCAGGCGCGGGCTGGACCTCAAAGGGCTTGGATTCAAGGCCAGAGAGCTGGATAGTGTCCTGGGGACAGTGGCAGTCCTCAGGGGTGTTTGAGTGACAGAAAGAAGCCCCCACCCAGTGATGTGTGACGTGTTGCCGTGGCAGAGGTGTGGTGTGCACTCAGATCTGCTTTGTGGCCTTGGGCAGGTCTCACTTCTTAGCGCCTCAGTCTCCTTACCTGTCAGATGGGCATGACGGTGGCTCCTTGCCCTGGGGCTGCTGTGAGGATGCACTGAGGTGTAAGCAGAGGCCTAGCACGGCGCAGAGCCTGGCATAGGGGCGCCCGCAGCAAAGAAGGCAGCTGCTGGTGAGGCTGTGCGGTTACTCTGTTCTTTCTCCCGTCCCTGCAGACACCTGCGAAGCAGACTGCGTGCGGAAGCGGGCAGAGCAGAGCTTGCAGGCTGCCATCAAGACCCTGCGGAAGTCCATCGGCCGGCAGCAGTTCTACGTCCTGGTCTCAGGCACTGAGTATGAGGTAGCCCAGCGGCCGGCCAAGGCCCTGGAGGGGCCGGGGACGTGCAGCACAGGCCAGGTGCTACAGGACAGCAAGTGCGGTGAGTCCTTGCCCATGGCCACTCTGATGTCGACTTGACAAACTTGCTCTGTCCTTTGCACGTGCAGCCTGGGCAAGCAGCGGTGGGCGCGTAGGGGACTATGGGGGTGTGTGCACATGCACACACGTGCATCCGTACCGTTTCGTAGGGCTGTGCGTGTGCGTGTTATAAAACCAGAGTTCGTACCAATACCTCCAATGCAACACCGCAGGGTTCTTTGTAACTTCCCCTCCTCCATGTTTGTAAAGCTGCTCCCCAGCAGTGAGAAACCTGCTCCCTTTCTCTCCCATTTACTGATGCACCCCGTTTCCTTATTTACTTGTCAGTTTCTGTTTTGCTCAGTGTAGCCACCCCACTCTCTTCAGCCATCGTGTGTCTCTTCGTTATTGCCCCTGCGGCCTCCCCCTCAGCCCAGCCAACCCCTCTGCACCACCCCACGTCCCCAGGTGCCAGCTCCTCCATGAGCAAAGGAAAAGGGAAGGGAAGGGAATGGAGCTTGGTTTGGGACAGAATGACTGTGGGACATCCAGGTGGAGACAGCCAGGAGGACAGGCCAAGAAGCGTGGGCTGGAGGGCAGGGTGTGGAGCAGAGAGCGAGCACAGGCATGTAGGAGAGGATGCAGAAGGAGCCAGAGGGGTCAGGCTCCAGGGTCCTCACAGGCCTGGGTCCTGCCCCAGGCTCTTCTAGGATGGGTCTGGGGCCTCTCTGTGTCCTCCGAGCCCCAGGGAGCACAGGCTGTGCCATATATGGCAGGGGAGAGCCTGGGCTTGAGCACACAGGAGATGACCTCCCGGCCACCATCCCCCACCTCCTCCAGCAGTTTCTCCACTTTGCCTCTGCAGGGGCCTGCGGACCTGGCACCTACTTCAGTGGCGAGCTCAGCCAGTGTGTGCCGTGCGTGCCGGGGACCTACCAGGATGTGGAAGGCCAGCTCAGTTGCACCCCATGCCCCAGCAGCGACGGGCTCGGTCTGGCAGGTGCCCGCAACGTGTCTGAATGTGGAGGCGAGTGTGGGCGAGGGAGGGGGGCAGATAGGGCCCCTCCTATCTAGGCTGAGGCTCCCAGAGCAAAGGCCTGGTGTGGCCACAGAGCACGGTATTTTCTAAAGCTCTTTGCCATTCCCAAACCCCTTCATGATTTCCGTGCAGTCACCACTTAACAAAGCGTATTACAGATGCCAAAGCGTCGGCATGTCTCAGCGTACTCGGCAGTGACCGTGCACCCACTGCACTCAGCGTGCCTTTCAAATTGCATTGTGCAATTTGAAAGGACTTCACAGTACGCAAACACTTAACAGGTCAACTTAGGATTTAGAACAAGATGCGTAAGTGCTTTACGGTTGATCCAAATATATTACATTTTATGTAACACTCCGTGATCAAAACGCTTTACACAGTGTACTGTATACTGGAGCAAGAACTTCGCTCTACACAAAGAACATTATAATTTGCCTTATAAATGGTTTAGAAAGCCCTTTTTCAATTTACCAAGCACAACTGGGTTTGCAAAGAGCTTTTCCAGTGACTACCTACCCCCCACTTAACCCCACCTGTGAAATGGGCTCATAATCTACCTGCAGGCCTCCCTTCCATGGCCACTGTGGGTCTCACCCCAGAGAATGTGTGGGGAGAGACTCAGCACCCCGAGAAGTGTGGCACCTGTGAGGGTGGCTGAGTGGTCCTTGGGGTAGTGGAAACCTCCGGCCTTCTCCCAGGGACAGAAGAGACCAGAGCTCCACCCTGAGTGTGCAGGCTGCCAGCTGCTCCCGGCCCACTGCCTGCTTCTGCAGTGTGGTCTCCACCCTCAGGGGGATGGGTGACTGTTAGAGCACAGGGTGGCCACTGGTGGGAGAATCACTGTTTGGTTAGAAGCCAAGAATTCCAGGGTCTGGGCTGAGAGGACACTAAACTCACCCCTTACTCAATGCCAGAATGCCCTCTGCATCCTGACTTTCTGCTGGAATGCTAGAATGTCCTTTATGTTGAGCTGAAATTGGCTTTCCTGTGGTCTCCTCCCTTTGTCCCAGGGGTGCCCTTGGGTACCTCGAAGATCCCCGTAGACCCTATTTCCTGTGCTCTGTCCAGGCGTTGCTGATAGACAAAGCAGCATCGGTCAGGAGTTGAACAGGCCAGTTCCTCCTGCCCCATGGGGAGAGCCCTGCTGAAATAAATGACTGCCCCCCGCCCGTGGGGTGCCCACACCCAGCTCAGTGCAAGGCCACTAGTTCTTTGACCCCTAGCCTTTCTTGCTGGTGGGAGCAGTAAGGCCAGGCTTGGCCACAGCTGCACAGTAAACCACTGGCAGCATCTGGACTGGGAGCCCAGCCTCCTGCTATCCAGGCCGCTGTGCTCTCCCCATCTCAGGCCTCTGCTGCCTCGGTGCCTTTTCCAGGGGCAGGCGAGGACCAAGAGCAGGGCCTGCGGCCACCCACAGCCTCAGTGACTGTGGCACCCACTCCCGCCAGCCTGAGTCATGACCTCTGATTCCAGGCCAGTGCTCTTCAGGCTCCTTCTCAGTCGACGGCTTCAAGCCCTGCCAGGCCTGCCCTGTGGGCACGTACCAGCCGGAGCCTGGGCGCACCAGCTGCTTCCCCTGCGGAGGGGGGCTGCTTACCAAGCACGAGGGCACCGCCTCCTTCCAGGACTGTGAGGCCAAAGGTGAGGATGCCCTGGGGCTGGGCCGCCCAGGGGCGTTCTCCCTGAGCTCCTCCCACCTCCTCCGCGGTCAGAGGAGGAGCCTGGAGCTGTCAGGCAGTGGACGCAGGTGACCAGCACTGGGACAGGGCTGCAGTTATAGTCAGCTTGCTGAGTGCCTAGAAGCACTGAGGGGACGCTGGGGAAGGCCTCTGGGAACAGGAGGCCTTGAACAGAGTGTCTAGAAGTTGAGAAGGTGAGGAAGGTGCAAGAGGGCAGGGCC
This sequence comes from Lepilemur ruficaudatus, assembly GCA_963574885.1. Taxonomy (NCBI): domain Eukaryota; kingdom Metazoa; phylum Chordata; class Mammalia; order Primates; family Lepilemuridae; genus Lepilemur; species Lepilemur ruficaudatus. The sequence continues at coordinate 108,726 of CAUYRT010057650.1, forward strand.
AAGGTAGGATCAGGGCAGACTCGCCTCGGTGGCCCCCTCCTCACCCACCAAACCCCAGGCCCCACTCTCAGTGGATGACACCGCTTACCCCCACACCTGCCTCTCAGCGGCTGTCAATTTCCCTGTGCTGCCAGCAGAGGCCAGGCAGCCTGGCCTGCAGTCCCGTCGAGTGGGCTGCTGCGTCCCCAGGGGTTCCCCTGAATGTACTAACTGCTCTGAATTCTAAACAAAGAAATGCCCACCTTCTACCTCCACCTGCTCTGGCCCCGCCCCACTGACCTTACAGAAAGACTATCTGGCCTCCTGGCCCCACTTCCTCTCCTGAACTCCTCTGGTCACTCTGTTGCCCCCATGGCCCCCATCAAGGTGACCTGTGTGGTCCCTGCATTACTGGAGCAAGCATCAGTTCCCGGCCTGTGTCTGCCACGTGCCCCCTCCAAGTGCTCTTCCTGGCTTCCAGGAGGCCGGCCTCACTGGCCACCTTCCCCCACCTGTGGTAGACCCCGCGAGGTGGGAGGCCGTGGGGTGGTGGGGAGCACCTTGAACTCGGTGCTGAGACGGACCTGGAGGGCATGGGAGGCCCTGGGGAGAGTAAGCCCTGCCCTGCTCTGCCTGCCAGCGTCCCTCACCCCGTGTGCGTCCCCTCCCTGCAGTGCACTGCTCCCCTGGCCACCACTACAACACGTCCACCCACCGGTGCATCCGCTGCCCTGTCGGCACCTACCAGCCCGAGTTCGGCCAGAACCACTGCATCACCTGTCCCGGCAACACCAGCACTGACTTCGATGGCTCTACCAACGTCACACACTGCAAAAGTAGGTGCTGCTCTTATGCATGGGAGGGCTGTGGGCAGGTTGTGGGGCAGGGGGAGACCTGGTCACACACCATGGCTGTGGGGAGACTGTTGACTCCCTGCTGCATTGCGCCTGCTCTCCGGCACCCGACACCCATCTGGACCCGGTGGCATGACGGGCACTGCACAGTGGCACAGTGCCCGTCGTTCATCACTCCCCTCACTCCCCAGACACAGCGTGAGCCTCTGCCCAGGCCAGGCCCTGCTCTAGTTTCTGGGTGGGCCTGTGTCAGATAAGGCAGCCCAGCAAGAAAGAGCCACTTGGGCAGGGCCTCTGAGAACCACTGGGCATGAGTGCAGGACCTGCCCTCCCACTCGGGCAGCCCAGGCAGGGTCCCCGAGGGAGATGGGCTCGGGGCCTGGCTGGCACCGGAGGGCTGGGTGGAGGCTGGGCCAAGGAGGGAACAGGAACACCTGCCAGCCCCGCCCTGGGCCTCCCAGGCTGCTGGGGCCCCGGCCGGCCAGGGCACCCTTCCAGCTGAGCCTGACTAGGCCCTGGGGCCATTGTGCCGCCAGACCAGCACTGCGGTGGTGAGCTTGGTGACTACACAGGCTACATCGAGTCCCCCAACTATCCCGGCGACTACCCAGCCAATGCCGAGTGCGTGTGGCACATCTCGCCCCCACCCAAGCGCAGAATCCTCATAGTGGTCCCTGAGATCTTCCTGCCCATCGAGGATGAGTGCGGCGATGTCCTGGTCATGAGGAAGAGTGGTACGTGTGGGGCAGGGGACCAGAGGCAGCCTCAGCCATGTGCCCACACCCCTCACCATCTTGGCACAGCTCCACCACGCAGGGGTCTCTGCCCCTGGGACTTGAAGAAGACAGGCAGAGTTCACCTGTCAGGCAGGTTTGAAACCCACTTGGATCTGACTGTAAGAGTTGGCTTTACAGACCTCTGTGGAAAGGTCTAGAAAGCTTAGGGTATGCCCTGAGCGTGAGTCAGGACCTGGTCAGGTCTGGTCTCAACTGTGGCCACAAGCCAGTCTCTCATCCCTGCTGTGAAAGGGCAGGGTACCTGCCCAGGGTCCCACAGCAGGTCTGGGCCCAGCCGGGGACCCCTTCCCCAACCCTTCGTGCCACCAGCTCCACTGGCCCCCAGCACCCTCCCCTTCACGGTCCACCCATGGCTGAGCTCAGCGGGGGCCAGCCTCTCCCGCCTCGGGGGCACCTCAGAAAGGCTCCCCAGGGAGCAGCAAGAGGCGGCACCCTGGGCCCAGGAGGCTCACCATTGGCTCCCAGGGATGGGGGACTTCCCCTTCAGCCCCACGGTCCATGCCAGCTCATCTGCCACACCCTCTCTGAGCTTCCACTCCAGCCCTGGCTGTGCGCTGGCCGTAAGCGTGAGCCCTGTCACAGAGGAGCAGTGAGCTGGAGGGGGCTGCGATACGGGATTCACCAGGGCAGAACAGGAACATGGGAGGGTGGGGAGGGAGTGGTCAGGGAGGCTTCCTGGAGGAGGGGGCACAGAAATGGGTCTCAGAAGAATGAGTAGGAACCAGGGTTGAGGATAGGGAAGGACATTTGAGACAGAGAGAGCAAGCACAAAGACTGGACAGCCTTTGTGTTTGGGGGACCAGGGTTCCTCACAGGGGCAGGGTGGCTGGCTGGGTTGGGGCATGTGGCCTGCAGCAGGAGGGTAGGTCCATGAGGAGCTGCCATCTGTGGCAACTCAGTGATGGCGTGGCGCCCCTGCAGCCTCGCCCACGTCTATCACCACCTATGAGACCTGCCAGACCTACGAGAGGCCCATTGCCTTCACCTCCCGCTCCCGGAAGCTCTGGATCCAGTTCAAATCCAACGAAGGCAACAGTGGCAAAGGGTTCCAAGTGCCCTACGTCACCTACGATGGTAAGGCACAGCCATCTCATCACAGTGCATTGTGTGCCAGCCCAGGCTGGGCCCCTGGACGCAGAGATGGGTCACACATCACCTCCCGCAAGGAGCACCGACCTGGCACGGGACAGACCCAGAAACGGCACCGTGAGGAGCCGATGCACAGGCCGGGAGTGGCAGCAGGGGTGCAGACGAGGGTGCGGCCAGGCGCCCACAGGCGTCAGTGAGGCACTGCCCAAGGGCTTCGAGGTTAAACGGGTTTCCTGGGTAGCTGAACCCCAAGGAGGACAGTTCAGGCAGAGGGAGCTCAGGTTCAAGGGCACAGAGGCAGAGCCGTGTGTGGCCCACCGAAGGCCAGGCGGGGCGGGGCGGGGCGGAGGGAGTGGGGGGCAGTGCGGGCTCACAGCCCCCCCACCCCCGCCGCGCTTCCCAGAGGACTACCAGCAGCTGATAGAGGACATCGTGCGCGACGGGCGGCTGTACGCCTCGGAGAACCACCAGGAGATCTTGAAAGTGAGTGGGCTTGCTGGGAGGGAGCCCGGGGAACCCCGCAGTGGTGGCCTGCGGTGAGCCAGGCCCAGCCCTGCCCGGCCCTGTCCCCAGCCACCTGGAGAAGGGAGGGAGGGAAGGTAGCGATGGGAGACGAGGAGGGGGCCCGAGGGTCCCAGGGGCTCTGGGAGCGAGGACTGTCCCTCCAGACCAAGAGGTCTGAGACAAGCTGCCTGGTGGGGATGTGGGGACCAAGACCTGGTGGTGTGGCCTTGGGCAGGTTCCTTGCCAGTTTTCAGCGTCACTTTCCTCATCAGGGAAATGAGGGTAGTTCCACAGGGTGGATCTTAAAATCAGTGGGAGCCACCCAACGCCATTGTCACTTGGAGCCACCCCTACCATCGGGACTAGGCTTCCTCCTCTTTCCGGTTATGGCCTTAAGAAGCAGAGCCACCTTGTCATAGAGGGGAGGCTGTGCCCGTCACATCCCTCAGCCTGGGAGCCAGGGTGGCACAGAGGCCACAGGGGCCTGGCTCGCCTTGTTCCGGTTGTCACGGCGTCTGAGAAAAGGGACTGTTGCCGAGTTCGGGAAGAGTCACTTGGAGTCTCCGGGCCGAGCAGCAGGCAGTTTGCCGGGCGCGTGGCCGGCCCCGCTGCTGCGCTCGGGCTCTCCTGTCCTCCTCAGGCCGCCTGTCTGTCACGGCAGAACCCAGGGTCGTCCTGGCCTTGTGTCGGTCGGTCTCGTAGGCGGGGCGCCCTCTCCTCCTCACCCTCCCTTGGCCGGGACAAGACTGGCCAGTGAGGCCCGGCCCTGCCTCAGCAGCAGCTCCCGGTTCCTCATACTGCCACACTCTCGCTCGCCAAGCGCTTCTCTGGAACATTCCTCCTCACCTCTTTCCTCAGTGAATGTCCACCCATCCCTCCCTCTCCAGCTCGGGTGTCCCACCCTCTGGGCGCCTGCGCAGCCCTCCCTGACCAGGTGCACGCCGGCACAGACGCTTGGGGTCCCCGGCCCTCCCCTGGCACCAAGAGCTGCGCACCTTAGGCTTCCCCTGTGGCTGTGTGGACCCAGCCGCGGAGGAGCTGTGGCCGCTCCCGCCCGTCCTGTCTCCCGAAGCCCGCGCTGCCGCAGCGACGGAGCGTGCTTCTCACGGGCGGGGTGCGGCGGGGGAGTGTGTGTGTATGTGTGTGTATGTGTGCATGTGTGTGGTATGTGCGTGCGTGCGTGTGGTGTGTGCATGCGTGTGGTGTGTGTGCGTGCATGTGATATGTGTGTGTGCGTGTGGTATGTGAGTGCATGTGTGTGGTATGTGTGTGCATGCATGTGGTGTGTGTGTGGTATGTGTTTGCGCATGTGGTATGTGTGTGCATGCATGTGGTATGTGTGCGTGCATGTGTGTGGTATGTGCATGCGTGCGTGTGGTGTGTGTGTGATGTGTGCGTGCATGTGGTATGTGTGCGTGCGTGTGGTGTGTGTGCATGCATGTGGTGTGTGTGTATGGTGCGTGTGCGTGCGTGTGGTATGTGTGCGTGTGTGTGGTGTGTCTGTGCACGTGGTGTGTGTGTGTGCATGTGGTATGTGTGCGTGCGTGTGGTGTGCGTGCATGTGGTATGTGCGTGCGTGTGGTGTGTGTGTGATGTATGCGTGCATGTGGTATGTGTGCATGCATGTGGTATGTGTGCGTGCATGTGTTGTGTGTGCATGCATGTGGTGTGTGTGCGTGTGGTGTGTGTGCGTGCGTGTGGTATGTGTGCGTGTGTGTGCATGTGGTATGTGTGCGTGCGTGTGGTATGTGTGCACGCATGTGGTGTGTGTGCATGCATGTGGTATGTGTGTGCGTGCGTGTGTGGTGTGTGTATGGTGAGTGGGTGTGTGGGTCTGTAGTGTGTGGTGAGTGTGTGGGTCTGTGGTGTGTGGCGAGTGGGGGTGAGTGAGTGGTGTGTGTGGTGTGTGGTGAGTGGGGGGCGAGTGGGTGGCAAGTGTGTGTGGTGAGTGGGTGTGTGGGTCTGTAGTGTGTGGTGAGTGTGTGGGTCTGTGGTGTGTGGTGTGTGGCGAGTGGGGGGCGAGCGGGGGCGAGCGTGTGTGTGCGAGAGAAGCTACGAGCGTGTACCGGGACAGGTCAAACCCAAAGACGGGGAACGCAGCCGAAGTCACCGAGGCAGTGAGCCCTGGAGCCCCAGGAGGTGGTGGCGGCCATTGGCTTTCGCCTTCCCCTTCGCCTTCCCCAGGCAAGCTCTGAGGACGCTGCCGGGAGCCGGAGTCTTGGCCAGGCCTCACGCCGCCTCCTTAGTCTCTCCTCCAGGGTGGCACTGCCCGCCTCAGAGGACGCTGGGGCTCAGGGAGCCTGGCTGGTAAGTGACGGTCCCCGCTGAGGGCTGTGTCTGCTCCTCCAAAGGCCACTCAGTGAGGACACCCTGTTTGCAGTTAACCGCCAGCGCAGCCCTGGGAGGCGGCCCCTGACCCCTGTGCACGGGGGCCGGAGCTGGGAGCAGCGCGACTGCGCAGGGTCGAGGAGCGGGCGGGCGGCGGAGTGGCGGGGCGAGCCCGGGTCTCGGCCTGCACAGCCTGTGCTCTCGGCCGAGTGCTCCGGGGTTCTCCCAGTGTCTTGCTGTGTGTTGCTCCGCAGCAGAACCCTTTTTAAATAAAATACTATTAGGATCCCAAGTGTTAGACTATTTAAAAACCAATCACACTGTTATTAATAAAACCAAAAGACTGTTTGTGGCGAAGAGGGTCTGTGGGTTCCTGAACCCGCCAGCCAGCCCAACCTCTCCCCAGCCCGCCTTGCAGACACCCACAGGCCCCTTCAGGGCCCCAGCCTCACCCCACTCACACTGGCCTCGCCGTGTCTCGCAGGACAAGAAGCTGATCAAGGCCCTCTTCGACGTGTTGGCACACCCCCAGAACTACTTCAAGTACACAGCCCAGGAGTCCAAGGAGATGTTCCCACGGTCCTTCATCAAACTGCTGCGCTCCAAAGTGTCCCGATTCCTGCGGCCCTACAAGTAATGCTCGGGAGCTACCCTGCTCGGGGGTGGCCGCGTCTCCCGACGGGGAGGGGAGGAGCTCCTTCCCTCCCCAGAAGAAGCTGCAAGGTGGCGTCACAGGCCTCCACATAGCCTTGGGAAATCCATGACGTGTGGCCTTCGGGAGAGATGACCAGCCGGTGGCGGGCTGAGACCGCGCCCAGGCACCCCTCGGACCCACCGCCCCAGCGGGAAAACATTGCTTCAGAGAGCCTCCCTCCCCGCCTCCCTCTGCCTCTTCATTCCCAGGACACTGCCTAGGCTGGGACTCCCGTGCCCACCGCACGGGTGGCAGGATTGCACGTGCCGTGCACCTGGTGTTCCAGGAGAGAGAGGAGCGTGGCTGACACTTTCCCACGGAGGCTCTGGGAGGCTCAGCTGTGGTGATCGCGGCGGGAGGCCAGGCACAGAAGGAGGGGCATGTGAAGGCGCCGTCTGGGGGGTTGATGAGCCTGTGTCGTCGATGCCCAGACGCCCACGGGGCCTCCACACCTTGGCGACTCCTCCAGCCACAAGCGAGGACACCGAGGTGCCTTGTTGTTGGGCTCTAAGGATTCCGTGATGGGACGGAACAGAGCTGCTAGGGGAGGAAACTGTAGGTTTGTGCTTTCCCTTCATAGAACATCTAAGTAAGTATTCTATATATATGTGTATGTATGTATAAAATATATATATACTTCTATTTGTGGGTACTTTTGGAAAATGCTCTTTAGTAATTGTAAATATTAATTGCAACCCCATTTCTCGCATGAATCCTTGGGAGTCCCAGCCATTGTCAGCCTCCCTGAGTGATTAAGCTGCTCCTCAAGCACCTGCCCCTCTGTTCCCCTGAGGCCGGGAGCCCCTGGGACTCGGGACAGCACGGCGTGGCTGTTGGATACTTCTGAATATGAATTCTCGGAGAACGGGGCTCAGCTGCCTTGCTGGACCATTGGCCCCATCCCAGTCCCCTCGCAAGCAATGTCACTGCCCTTGGGCAGGATGAAGAGGAAAGCAGTTTCCTCTTGGACCCATTCCCAGGGGGTGCAAGGGTCCAGCGATAAACTTCGGAAGGGGCCTCAGTTCTGACCCCGCAGCAGTAACCTTGGAGTCCATGCTGTGCCTTCATGTCACCAAGAAACAAAGCCTTTCCACAGGTGCTCAGGCTGTGTAACCATGAGGGGCCTCAGAGGGTAGCTGCCCACTGAGGAAAACTGAGTCCCAGGGAGAGCAGGTGGCCCCCCCCAAGGCAGGGGCAGGCGAGGCTGTCAGGAGGCCTGGCTCCCAGCGCAGTCTCCCTTCTGCTGCCTCTTCTGAGTCTCTTTAAAAAGGAGAAGTCATGGGGCGCGGTGGCTCACATCTGTAATCCCAGCATTTTGGGAGGCTGAGATGGGAGGATCATTTGAGTCCAGGAGTTTGAGACCAGCCTAAGCAACATAGCGAGACCCCCATCTCTACCAAAAATGGAAAAATTGGCCGGGTGTGGTGGTGCACACCTATAGTCCCAGCTATTCAGGAGGCTGAGGCAGGAGGGTCACTTTAGCCCAAGAGTTCAAGGCTGCAGTAAGCTATGATCACGCCACTGCACTCCAGCCTAGGCAACAGAGCAAGACCCAGCCTCAAAAAATAAATAAATAAAATCAAAAATAAAAAGGAGAAGTCTGGGTGTGACAAAACTGCATCATGTCCCACCCAGCCAGGAAGCCAGTGCCTGGAGTGCTGAGTGCCGAGGCCTGGGCGGCTTCGCCTGCTCCTCGGACTGCTTGCTACCAGCATAGAAATGGCCTGTATTTGGGGGGTTAACAAATATTAAAAATTCCGGGGAATGTAGGAGAATCATAAATTGAATTCCAGTGGCCGGCTCCAAGTTGCCTCCAGGTTTCCTCCTGGCCTCCCCCAGGCCCAGTCTGACTGACAGAAGAGAGTGCAGTTTGCGAGACAGCTGTGCGCTCCCAGGACCCTGCAGATGGAGGGCGGCCAGCGGGGTCGCTGGAGATTCAGGGCTTAGTGATGAGGCAGGTAGGTTGTGACACATTCTACAGTCAGAAAAAGGGCTTGGAACTCAGGAATGAGCCACAGCCGTTGTGTATGTGGGCAGCATGGAGTTTGGCTACTGCTGTCTTGCCTGCCTTCTCCACTACGGTCCAGCCCAAGCTGGGAGGGGGCGAGGTGGAGCCTCTGCACCTGGTGGGGAGGTCCGTGGGGAGGCCCCTGCAGGGGCCACACTGCCCCTCTCCTGGTTCCCATGCAGGCCAGCCTCCCTCCCTGTGTCAAACTATTGGTCATGCCCAGAAATTAGAGACAGACTCCTCCAGAATGAACCCAAAACAACAGCTACCCGGAGGGAGGAGACTGTGAGGGGTTTTGCTTCTTTATTAGGGTCCTCCAGAGAAAACAGAGCCAATAGGGTGGATACAGATACAGACACAGATACAGGCACATAGGAGAGGTTTATTATGAGAATTGGCTCACAAGAGTTCTGGAGGCCGAGATCGGCGTCCCACAATCTGCAGTCCACAAGCCGGAGATCCAGGAAAACTCGTGCTGTGATTCAGTCTGAGTCCAAAAGCCTGAGAAGCTGGAGGGCCACTGGTGTGAGTCCCAGAGTCCAAAGGCCTGAGAACCAGGGGCACTGATGTCCAAGGACAGGAGAAGATGAAGGTCCCAGCTCCAAATGAGAGGGAATCTCCCTTCCTCCACCTTTTGCCCTACCTGGGCCCGCATCGAATTGGATGGTGCCCCCCACCGTGGTGAGGGCAGAGCTTCTCTACTCAGTCTACTGATTCAAACGTTGATCTCTTCTGGAAACACCCAGACACACCCACAAATAATGTTTTACCAGCTACCTGAGCATCTCTTAACCCAGTCAAGTCCGTCCATGAAATTAGCCGCCATGCTGCGTGCAGTGGCCCACACATGTAATCCCGGTACTTTGGGAGGCTGAGGCAGGAAGATCTCTTGAACCCAGCAGTTAGAGACCAGCCTGGGCAACATAGCAAGATCCCAAAAAGAAATTAACCATCATACTTAAGGCTTTGGGTTTTTAAAATCCTCTTAAAAACCGGAGAGGACCAGAAAGAGCTCTTAACCTCTCTTGAGCTCTTCCAGCAATTCCTATGAGTGGTTTCTGGCAGTTGGTGTCCACATACTCACGGATCCACTGCCATCCCCCCTCCTGTTCCACAACCATGGTCAGACTGTGCCCAGCATCCCTGAGGCCCAGTAGGACGAGGCAGATGCAGGTGCAGGCCTCTCCTCTCACTCTCGCTCTCAAGACCCTGTGCCGCTCTCGCCCCACGCAAGAGGCTTGAGGAGCATGAGGCCACCAGCAGCTCAGACTCACCAGCTGCCGGCACAGTATCCCCCCCCACCGGCCTCCCAGCAAAACTGCCTCCTGTACCTTCCGGGCCACATGAAGTCCAAGGCAGGGACTGCCCTGAATCTCCACATTAGCCCTAGACTGGGGACCTTGGGGATCCCACCTGTTAAACCCAGAGCTGACCTGCTCCTCAGAGTGTGGTGGTCCCAGGGAGCCCTCCCTGGACAGCAAAGCGTGTTTCTCCAAGTTTGTGTGTTGAAGCCGGTGGTGGCGTGATTGACACGAGGTGGCCATCCCACCTGGTTCAAGTGGAGGTGTAGAGAAAGCGAAGGGGGTGAGGACTGGGCCCAGGGCAGGGCCACGTGATGAGGCCCAAAGAAGGATGAAGCGGAGGCTGGAAAGCGCAGGAGCCTCCCGCGCCCCCCCCCCAGGGAGAGGCCAGCGCCGCCCTCTCCTGGCCTGTGGCCTCGCGCAGCCGTGGGCCCTCAGCAGCTGGCCAGCACCCTGTGCTCCCAAGGAAAGGAGCAAAGGAACAAGCTTCTAGAAGTGAAAGTTTTGCCATTTGGCCAGGGCTGCAAGAGGGTGCCGAGGTCTCCAGGCTCCTAGCAGAGCGTCGCGCCCTGGGGCAACGCGAGCATGTCTGTCGGGTGCCCCTCACGGCTCCTGGTTGGGACCCGGACACAGCAGGGCCTGGAAGAAGCCTTTCTGTGCTGCCTTCTTGGCACCCCCATACTCTGCTCCTGCAGAAACGCTGAGAAGAAAAAGAACCTGCCTCAAGGTTAGTGGCTGGCCGCGCCCTGGGTGAGCCAGGCGGCCTCCCCAGAATTAGGTTTTGCATTTCGGATTCCTCTCCCACTGGCTGTGCGGCTGCCCCACCACGCTGCCCCTCCTCCCGCTGGGGCTCCAGGTCCACGCTCCCAATAGCAGCTAGCCTGTGCTCCCCTGTCCCTGTGCCCCTCGCCCCTGCACAGGTAGACTGGCCAGTGGGGGTGACCAGTTTCTCAAACTCTCCCAGGGGACAGACTTCCCAGCCCCTCCCCCACTGCCCTGGTGACCCAGGCTGCAGGGCCCAAGGTGGAGGCCTCAGGTGGCTTTCCCTCCTGCCGCCACCGGTCTGGGACATACAGATAAAGTAGAACTGAAATACGGGCCAAAAAGTCCCCAGAGTGATGGCGCAAGAGACCAAATCTGAAAGCCTTAAAAGAGAACCTCTTTCTCCCACCTCGACAAATGCAGTTTTCCTCCCTGAAGACTCGGCCGTGGTCCCCAGGCAGCCTCTCAGGGCCGCAGCTGCCCCCAGCCCAGCTTGGCCACATCAAGAGGTCCCCAGCCCGCTGGAGCCGCAGTGGGTACTTAATTGACACTTTGGGAGTTGAGTGTTATTCCAGCGCCTCCACAGCCCCCAGCAGAAACATAACATGCTCAAATAAGTTGGGTCATTTAGCAAAGCATTTACTGAGTACCTGCTGTTTGCCAGCCTCCGTGAAAGGTGGGGGACTGGTGCACTACATGGACACTGAGATGGCATCTTGCCCACGACAGCAGACAGTCGCCCACTGACCCCACCTGGCACAGTCGGTGCCCAGGGAGGAAGGTGCCCGTCTCTCACCTGGGGAATCCAGCTGTTTTTACCGCCTCTGTTCCCTGTTTGGAAGGTTCAGTCAAGCTGGCAAACTGCATCTTATATCAAGGCCCCTTTTCTTCACTAAAGATACACACAGTGGCAGCTCAGCCCTTCCTTCAGCCCAAAGTGACAGAGCTGAGTTGATGTCATTCAGGCTGAAGGCTGAAGGACTTGACGTTTGGGTGAAGATGCCCATCAAACAGGCGGAGATAGAGCCACGGCAGCCTCTGCCCCCTCAGCACCCAGAGGTGCCCGCCCTTCCGGGAGTAAGTCCTGCGCAGGGCAGAGCTGGAGTTCGCTCCATCCGGCCTGCTTTGCTTCTAGCAAAGGGCACCAGGTGGGGCACATCATCTTGGGGCCCAGATGACACAGCACAGCCCGCGCTCCCTCCCAGCACCTGCTCCACCGGCCCCCACAGGGCAGTGGCTTTGCTTCTGCGAGGCCACCCCAGCCCCACACTGGCGTGGAGGCCCCTGGATGAGCCCCCTGAAACTGTCCCTGTTGTCCAGGTCTCTACAGGTAGGCATGCCTGTGTGCCAGGCTCTGGGCTCACTCTTTTATGGCCACACAGCCCCTCCTGCCAGCCCCGTGAGGCTGGGGTTAAACCAGTTCTTCAGGTGTGGACGTGAAGACTCTGGTAGACTGGATGGCGTGCCCAAGACAAGTAGTTGGTAGTTCCTGGAGTCTGGAATCAAACCCAAGCCCATCTAATCCCATGGCAGGAAATGTCTCTACAACATTGATTAATCTGAATGTTTACAGACCGGAAACTCAGCTAGGTCAGCCGTGGCAGCAGAAAGTGGAGGGAGAAAGAGGGGGCTGGCTGATGCCGAGCATCTTGTTTTTCGTCCAGAGCCCATGTAGGTGTGCAGGGGAAATTCTTCCTCTGCTGAGATCAGAACCCTAAACACTCCGAGCAGACCTGGCTCACGGTGCTCTGGAAGCAGGATACCGGGGCTGTGCTCTGGTGTCCGCAGCTTCTGTGAAGGTGCCGTGCCGTCCAGGCACTTGGCAAGAACTCATCCCGTAAGAGTGGCAAATGTCAGCATCACCGCATCTTCCTTCCAGTGGCCTCAAATATTCAAAGTTTTGTTTTCTCCATCACATCCCCCCACATGCACGTGATGAAACATTTGTGAAAATCACTTCAACAATAAACAGGAAATGAACCTACATATTGCCGTTTTCTCTTCTCAGAGATCATGATTGGGGAGAAAATGGTAACTGGATTCCAGAAAAGGGAAAAAAATATTAAGAAATGTCATGACACCGTTGAGGGCTGAAAGTGAAGGAGCTACAATAACTTTATGGAAAGCAAACCGAGTCTGAGGGCTGCGTGCAGAGAGGTAGAGGGGCGCCCAAATTGAAGGAGCATTTGAGACCTACTCCCAGATGAACTGCCAGCAAGGAAAACGTCTGTGTTTCAGATCCCGTTTCTCCGCATAATTCATAGTATGAAATGAGAGATTTTCTTTTACGGTGGGTCTTTGATCTGGAAGTCATGGTCACAGTGAGCCTCGTGGCATCTGGGACCTCTTGAAATTAGCTGCACAATTCTGTGTGTGTGTGCGTGTATGTGTGTATATGTACACATTTCCCTGGGAATATGGCCCATAGCTTTCATCAGATTCCAAAAGAAATCTTAGAACCCCATAAAGGCGAAAACGAATACTGTCCTCAATAATCAGCCCTCCAGGCATCAAACACTCAAAAGGAGAAGAAACAATTTTATAAAATATCAATTAATGTTCCAAATAAACAACAGGGTGAACACCAGGTCATTTCTTGGATTAACATAGTGACTTGAAAGTCTAAGGAGGGCCAGGCGCAGTGGCTCACTCCTGTAATCCCAGCACCTTGGGAGGCCGAGGCAGGAGGATCGCTCGAGGCCAGGAGTTCAAAATCAGCCTGGGCAACATACTGAGACCCTGTCTCTACAACAACAAATACAAAAATTAGCCAAGTGTGGTGGCACATGTCTGTCGTCCCAGCTACTTGGAGAGGCTGAGACAGGAGGATCACTTGAGCCCAGGAGTTTAAGGTTGCAGTGAGCTATGATGACACCACTGCACTCTAGCCTGGGCAACAGAGGGAAGCTTCTGCCTCTATACTCAAAAGAACTGAAATCAGGGACTTGGACAGGCACTGGTACGCCCGTGTTCACAGCAGCATTATTCCAGTAGCCGAAGGGTGGAAACAACTCAAATATCCACTAACAGATGAATGGATAAGGAAAATATGGTCTAGCCATGCAATGGAATATTAGCCTTGAAAAAGAAGGAAATACTGACACATCTTACAACATGGATGAACCTGGGGGGACATGATGCTAAGTGAAATAAACCAGACACAAAATGAAAACTCCTGTATGATTCCACTTAGATGCCTACAGCAGTTAAATTCGTAGAGACAGAAAGTAGAATGGTAGTTGCCAAGGGCCAGGGGAGGAAAGACCAGGGAGCTAGTGTATAATCAGTACAGAGTTTCAGTTTGAGAGGTGGAAAAGTTCTGGAGGTGGTACAACGATGTGAATGTACTGTATTTTTTTTAATTGTCAAAATGGTAAATTTTATATTACACCTATTTTACCATAATTAAAGACAATAAAGTCTAAGGAGAAAGCAATGATGACATCCTCAGAGCACTCAACACACTGGATGTTTCTACCAAATTTCTGCTGAAGCCCCCATGAAGATAGGATCAAATGCAGCCTCTTTGGACTGGACAGTGAGCTGAGAAACAGCCTGGCCCAGCTCACAAGTGTGAGAGAAGCATCGGGTCAGTGTGGCCCAATTTACCCCCCAGATCCCAAATCCAAGATGAATTCCAAATGCCTTGTAGAGCCCAAGGCCCACATTCCAGTGTGTTGGTATAGAGATTCAAGAGACTTCGCCTCTGGAAGTCTGGGACTGACCTGTTACGCATTACAGCATTTTTAGACTTCCTCTCTCTCTAAGCGCTAAGAGAGCTCACTAATCAAATCCAGGCATTTTAGCAAATAAAGTGTGGATGACATCTGCTGCCTTTTCTATTCATTTTAGGATTAAAAGATTAAATATGTATTAATAATATATTTGGACAAATGAAGTTCCCAGTTCTTAAACTTCTGGTGGGAGGAGAGTATGAATATATTATGCCGACAGATCTGAAAATTTAGATGTAATGGACAAATTCCTAGAAAACTTACCAAACAACACAAGAAGAAACAGAAGATCAGAATAACACATACAGGCAGTCCTTGTCTTGCGATGGTTCAACGTACAGTTTTTCGACTGTGCGATGGTGTGCAAGTGATAGGCATTCCGTGGAAACCTGTACGGTTGTACCATACAACCATTCTGTTTTCCACTTTCAGTGCAGCATTCAATAAATTACGTGACATATTCAACACTTTCTTATAAAATAGGTTTTATGTTAGATCTTGCCCAACTGTACTAATGTAAGTGTTCTGAGCATATTTAAGGTACACTAGGCTAAGCTATAGTGTTTGGTAGACTAAGTGTATTAAATGCATTTTCGACTTATGATACTTTCAACTTACAATGAGTTTATTGGATTTAACCCCACTGTAAGTTGACAAGCGTCTGTAATTGAATCAGTAATTTAAAACAACTTGGCTGGTCTGAGCGCAGTGGTGTTTACAACTAATTAATCACAACCAGTTACATATTTCTTTGCTCCTTTTCCGCTCCCACTGCTTCGCTTGACTAGCCAAAAAAAAAAAAAAAACCCAAAACTTTCCATCACTGTATATGGAAAAGCAAATGGTTTAAAACGGCCAAGACCCTTCTGTGGCAGAAGAATAATTTGGAAGAACTAAGCCAAGGAGATGCCAAGTGTTTCTAAAATCTAGAGAAATTGAAACAGTGTGGGATTTGTGCAGAGATGAACAAACTGACCGAGTGAACACAGCTGAGCCTACAAACAGCCCCACACTATTTGGAATGACAGAAGTAGCGTTGCAATCAGGGGAGAATCAACTTTTTAATAAATAGTGATTGGAAAAATGCTTACCCACATGTCAGAGAAAATGAAATTGTATCCCTCTTTCAGAATTTATATACAAGAAAATCAATTCAGATGCATCAAAACTTAAATATGAAAGGAAAACGTTAAAACTTGAAGAAAAAGATCTAAGACAATATATTTCTGGCCTTAGGGTAGGAAGGATTTCTTTAACAAGACATAGAAAGTACCAACAGTGAAAGAAAATATAAATTTTGCTACATTAAAATTATAAAGTTTTATTCTTCAAAAGACAACACACAGAGAAAAGACAAGGCCAAAGGGGAAGAAGGCATTTGCAACATGTACAGCTGACAAAAGATTAGTATCCGAAACATACAAGGAACACCTACATACCAATAAGAAAAAAGGTAAACACCTCAATAAAAAATGAGCAAAAGATATATGCAGGCATTTCACAAAAGAAACAAGATAGCCAATTACCATTTGAAAAGGTGCTCAACCCCATTAATAATAATATTATAGAAATAGGCCGGGCGCAGTGGCTCACGCCTGTAATCCCAGCACTCTGGGAGGCTGAGGGGGGAGGATCGCTCAAGGTCAGGAGTTCGAAACCAGCCTGAGCAAGAGCGAGACCCCGTCTCTACCAAAAAATAGAAAGAAATTAATTAGCCAACTAAAAATATATAGAAAGAATTAGCCAGGCATGGTGGCACATGTCTGTAGTCCCAGCTACTCGGGAGGCTGAGGCAGAAGGATTGCTTGAGCCCAGGAGTCTGAGGTTGCTGTGAGCTAGGCTGACACCACAGCACTCTAGCCCGAGCAACAGAGTGAGACTCTGTCTCAAAAAAAATAATAATAATAATATAGAAATACAGATTAAGACAACAAAAACATAGCATGGTGGCACTGGGTTTGCAAAAATTAAGTCTGATATAATAAGAATCAGAGAGGATATGGGTCAGCATATTAGACACAAATGGAGAATCTCTTTCTTACACATACATACCAGAAAACATAAAAGAGCATTCATGGCCTCATGTTTATAAGAGCAAAAAGCTTAAGATAACCTAAGTCTGTCAGTGGAACATTGCAGCGTAGCAGTGAAAATTAACTGTGACCTCCTGCAGCAGCAGAAATACATCTTAAAAACATAACGTGCAGGAAGAAGACAAGAATGTCTCCTCTACTGGAGATTCCAGCCAGGACAATTAGCAAGAAAAAGAAATAAAAAGCATACAGATTGGAAAGGAAATAAAACTATTTGTATTTGCAGATGGCCTGATCTTGTGTGTAGAAAATCCTAAGGAATCCACAATTAAAGCTAATGAAATCAGCAAGATTACAGGATATAAGATCAATATATAAAAATCAATTGCGTCTTTGTACACCAACAGTGAATAATCTAAAAATGAAATTAAGGAAAACATTCCATTTATAACAGAATCAAAAAGAATAAAACAGGAATAAATTTACCAAAAGAAGTGCAAAACTTGGACAATGGATACCACAGAACATTGAAAGAAAGTAAAAAAGACAATGGATCAGAAGACAATCTTGTTAAGATGGCAATACTCCCACAACTGACCTACAGATCAGATTCAGTGCAATCCCTATCAAAATGCTCGCTTGCTCTTATGCAGAAATTGACGAGTAGGTCCTAAAGTTCATATAGGAATGCAAGGAACACATAATAGCCCAAATAATCCTGAAAATGAAGGACAAAGTTGAAGGACTCCTATTTCCCATTTTGAAAACTTACTATAAGCCTACATTAATCAAGATTGTGCGGTACTGACATAAGGACAGACACATAGATCAATGGAGTAGAATTCAGAGTCCAGAAATGAACCCTTAAATTTATCATCAGTTGATTTTCAACAAGGTTTCCAAGACAAGTCAATGGGGAAAAAAATAGTCTTTTCAACAAAAGGTGCTAGGACACCTGGATATCTACATGCAAAAGAGGGATACGAAAAGTTAAAGTGACCAAGGCCCTAAAGGTAAGAGGTAAAACTATAAAACCCTTAGAAGAAAATAGATGGATAAATCTTTGTGAGCCTGAATTAGGCAACAGCTTCTTAGATGTAACACCTAAATAATGACCAACCAAATAAAAAAATAGATAAATCGGACTTCATCAAAATTAAAAACTTATTTTGTCTTGACTTTCCTGATGTATAAATAAAATGAAAAAAATTAAAATTTATACTTCAAAGGACACTCAAGAAAGAAAAAAGGTAACTCATAGAATGAGAGAAAAATCTTTACAAATCATATATCTGATAAGGCTCTAGTGTCCAGCATATATAAAGGACTCATAACTCACAATAAGACAAATAACCTAATTTATTAATAAAAATGGACAGGCTGGGCACAGTGGCTCATGACTGTAATCCCAGCACTTTGGGAGGCTGAGGTGAGAGGATTATTTGAGGCCAGGAGTTCGAGACCAGCTTGGGCAATTGAAGTGAGACCCCATTTTTACAAAAATATGAGAAAATTAGCCGGACGTTGTGGCGCATACCTGTAGTCCTAGCTACTTGGAAGACTGAAGCAGGAGGATTGCTTGAGCCCAGGAGTTTGGGGTTGCTGTGAGCTAGACTGACACCACCACGGCACTCTATCCTGGGCAACAGAGCAAGACTCTGTCTCAAAAACAAAAAAAAGAAAAAGAAAAAAAAAGTTTATTTTGCTTTCCTTTAGAGAGAGAGGGAAAGGGCTCAGCACAAGGAAGAAAGAAAAAGAAAAAAGTTCTAGCCCCAAGGCTAAGGAGCTTGGGGTTTTTATGGGGAGGAAAAAAGGAAGAAAAAAGTGGTTGTTGCCAACTAGTAGCAGAAAACGGCTGTGAAATGTCTGTGTCTGTTTCTCCTTTTTTTTCCTTCTCTGTGAAGCTGGCTTATCAGGGTCCTTGGAATCAGAGCTGGGATGGGGAGTTCACACCACTGCTGTCTGCTCAGGTCTCTTCAAGGCTGTTAAACTCTCAAATAAGACAATTTAAGCCACAGGTGGTTAATCAAAGAAGCAGTTGTGCCACCGTGATCTTTCTTTTCAAAGGGGCGATTATGTGCTGTGAGTTTTCTTTTTTTCCTGTTAGATAATTTATTAGCAAGGCCATCCTATCACTTAGGAGGTAACATTTCAGCTGAGATAGCATTGAACAAGTTCTCTAAACTAGTGCCTTTTGCTCAAATTCAGCTCAAAAATGTTAAGTCAAAATAGTCACCAACTGAAGCACCAAAAAGAAGTTCAGCCTTCTTAGCAAATTACAGTTACAAAAGTGCAAATAGAAAGACACTGAAATGCATTCCTATGACACAACAGAACTGAAAAAAAAATGAGGTCAACGAACTTTTGGAATTCTATAACTGCACGTTTTTTTCTTCTAGACATGGGGTCTCGCTATATTGTCCAGGCTGGCCTTGAACTCCTGGGCTCAAGCGACCCTCCCGCCTCAACCTTCCAAGTAGCTGGGACTACAGGCGCGTGCAGCCGTGCTCAATTGCCCTTCAAAATATCTCAATTTGTAAGACAAAACTATTTTGATAGTATATAGTTTTAATTGGATGAATTTACATTCCGAATCCAAATATAAAGACATCAAGCAGGGCCGCGATTTTGCAGCACCTAAATTTGGTGACGCACTGGAAGAACTGAGCGCCTCTACCACCCCAGGCGTCTGCAGGGCGTCAACGCATAGTCAGAGCAGGGCTGCAGCTATGCCCCGCCGGGCCTCCGGGCCTCAGGTCCCTTCCGGTCATTCTCGGGCCTCTTCCGGTTCTTACCACGCGGGACGCAGGCAGCCTGCCCTCCCGGCATCCCCTGCGGCAGCCGCAGGGTGCGAGTAAAAAACACCGCCCCCGTCAGGCGCGCGTGCGCATACGTCGGCATTCCAAGCCACCTGCGCGAGTGCGCGCGCGCGGATCCCCAGCGCGGGACCCCGCGCTGCGGCGCTGAGCGGGCGGTCACGCTCGCACGCTCGGCATCCGCGGGCCTCGGAGCTCGGTGACCCCGAGGCCGCGGCGAGCCGGCGGGGGGCGGGCGGAGGCGGGGCCCGCGGAGGAGGGCGGGCCGCGTGGGGAGGGCCGGGCCACGGGCGGCGGCGGCGGCGGCGCTGGAGTCGGCGCGGGCGCCATGGAGGCCGAGCGCGCGCCGCGGAGCCCGCCTGCGGAGCGCAGCAGCCCGGGCCGGACGCCGGAGGAGGGAGCGCGGGCCCTGGCCGAGTTCGCGGCGCTGCACGGCCCGGCGCTGCGCGCCTCGGGGGTCCCCGAGCGGTACTGGGGCCGCCTCCTGCACAAGCTGGAGCACGAGGTGCGGGCGGGGCGCCGGGCTACACGTGCGGCCGCGGGCGGGAGGGCGTCTGCGGCGCGGGGCGGCGAGCACGGGTGTGCCGGCGAGAGGTGAGGCTGGGGACGCGGGCGCCGTGACGAGCGACTTTGCGTCCTTGGCCAAAAGAAAAAGGGAGCGGTTTGGAGTTTGGCGCCAAAGGGTGACTGCAGGAGACCGGTACCTGGGGCCCTGTCCTGTCAGGGCCCGCGGCCGGGGCTGCGGTGGGAACTCGGCTCCCCGTGTGCGCCAGCCCCTGAGCTGAGCCCATGCATGCCACCCCGCGACAGCCCTCTAAGGAGTTAAGATTCATCACCCTATTTTACACTTGAGGAAACTGAGGCTCAGGGACTCTTCCAAAGTCTGTCAGACTTCACAACCAGGTTTCTTTTGTTTTTTTAGACAGAGTCTGGCTCTGTCCATCCCACTCCCGGTAGAGTGCAATGGCATCAGCCTAGCTCACAGCAGCCTCAAACTCCTGGGCCCCAGCGATCCTCCTGCCTCAGCCTCCCGAATAGCAGGGACTACAGGCGTGTGCCCGGATGCCTGGCTAACTTTTCTGTTTTTTTGTAGAGAGGGGTCTCGTTTTTGCTCGAACTCAAGCGATCCTCCTACGTTGGCCTGCCAGGGTGCTAGGATCATAGGTGTGAGCCACCGCAACTGGCCACAACCAGGTTTCTTTCAGCCACTGCCGCCCCCCGTGAAGAATAGGAGCCTCATGAATTTGTGTAGCTTTAACCATTTGGTTCATAGAATCCTGTCCTGTTTCTTCATTTGGCTTGAGCCACAGGGTCCCCTCGTTTTTCAGAGTAAAGAAAACGGGCTGTGGGAGGTGGAGAAGGAATCTAAAGGGAAATGAAAAGGGCTCAGAGGCTTCTGGGTTCTCCCGTTTTGTGAGGACTGAGACAAGCTGCAGGCGCAGGGGATGGAGTGGAACCCCAAAGCCAAGAGGCCCAGCTGGAACCAGGAGCCCAAGTCTGGCTGCTGGGCGAACCCCACCCCTCCGAGCAGTTTCTCTCTACCTGTAATCTTGGTTGTACCTGGGACTTTCCTGCTCAAAACACAGATACTTTTGAAAATGCACCTGTACAGTGGCACCTCCTTAAATATAGTGTGTTCATAACTGGATTTCCTTTGCCCGTGAGACTTGTGCCCTCACTTCTGCCACCATTTCCTGAGGACTTGCCCTGGTCCCAGGTGTGGGCTGGGGTGGAAGGGGACCCCAGTTTGTTCGAGAGGATAAAGGGTCCCTGTGTGCTGGGTGAAAGGAGCACGATGTGGGAGTGTCCCCGCTCCTGCCCAGCCAGCCTGGGGGGGGGGCAGTAGCCCCTCACTGGGCAGGTCACTAGCCCTTCTGAGCCCCTGTCCCCATGTGGAAAGGGGATGGTGACACTTGAGCACCTGGCTCCCACAGAGGTGAGGGTTGGGGGTGGCAGGAGGAATAAGCTTCAGCCAGTGCCCAACACTTAGAGGCCAGTCACCACAGAGCCAGGTCCCCTCTGCCCGGGCCACCCTGGCTGCTGGTGCCCTACTGAGGAGCAGCCAGTGTTTTTCCGTGACCCTCCCGAGCCATTACAGGCGGAGCTGAGTCACCGCTGTTCCGGACATGAACCTGCAGCCATTATTCCCGAGTGCAGCCTCCTGCTGCCGTGGGCCCAGGTGTGGGGAGGGCACACACCCGTGGAACAAGCACCTGCCACCCTGGCCAGACTTTGCCTTAGATCAGTTCCCTCAGAAAGGATGGGGAGATTCTAAAGGATGGTTTTGGGGGTGAAAGGGAGTTGTTTTTGTGGGGTTTTTTTCCTAGCAGCCTGAAAAGAGGACTAGTTTTTTGCAGGCAGGGGGCGGGGGAAGAGGCATGTAAGAACCAGGATCTTGCTCTGTTGCCCAGGTTGGAACTCGTGGGCTCAAGCAATCCTCCTGCCCCAGCCTCCCAAAGTGCTGGGATTATTACATGAGCCACCCGGCCCGGCCAAAAGGATGTTTTAAAAATAAATGTCTACTCTTCTGCACAACTTTGCAGTGGCAAAACCATTCCCTTGTTTCATCTCCTTAGGATATCCTCCAGTCTGCCATGAAGGGGTTGTGGTCTCCCCCATTTCACAGCTTGGAGAAGCCCAGCTAGGCTTGAGGCAGGCCCTCTGTCCCTTCTGCCCTCATGGCCCCCAGTAAGGTTTAGGGTGGAAGGCTGGGATTTGGAGAGCTGGGGCAAAGCCCAGGGTGTAGATTCCAGCTGCCTGAGCCTCTCCTGGTCTCTTAAACTGAAGGAGAAGGTAGTGGCCTCTGCAGGGCTGGGAGAATGCGAGGCTCGGTCCACCTGCTCCAGAAAGCGCCTGTGCTGCCTTGTCTTTGAGGCAATCCCTGGTCTGCTCTGCCGGGTGTCTACGCAGCCCTGCCTGCTCCTGGGCATTCCCTCCGCCTGGAGCGTTTCCTCCATCAGCGCATAGCTGGTGTTTACATCTCCGCTTCTTTGGAGCTCACCTCTCGTTACCTCTCCTCACCCATAGTGTTCCCGGGCCCCAGAGCAATTTACCTGATACTCAAATGCCCGGGACCTTGCTCAGCTGCTGGCTCCCAGGCAAGATCATGAGTGATTCATCCTCACACCACCGAGCTGCCCCGTCCTGCCCCGCACACAAGCTGCCTGTGCCTGGGCAGACGGCTGGCTCCCTGTTTTTAGTGTAGGCGTGAGAAGGAGGTTTGAGGGAGGCACTAGCCTTTGCTGAGTCCTTGTTCTGTGCCAGGGATTTACAGGCACTGTTCTATTTAATTCTCTCAACTGTTCTGGAAGGCAGATGATACCCTCATCTCACAAATGAGGAAACTGAGTCTCAGAAAAGCGTAATGATGGTACCAAGCACTCACAGAGCGTTTGCCGTGGTCCAGGCCCTGAGCTCTGCATGTGTGTTAATCATATAATCTATCCTCCCGGTAACACTGAGCTCAGCTGTTACTCCCATTGGATGGATGTGGAAACAGATACAAGGTGGTTAAGTGACTTGCTCAAGGTCACACATCTAGGAATTGGTGAAGCCAAGATTTGAACCCACATAGCCTGGCTCCAGAATCTGTCCAGAGGCCCCCCTGCTGGCCTGTGACGGACACTGCATGAGTGGCTGGGCCTGGGGCTCCTCTGGCTCCAGAGCAGGCAAGAAGCGGCCAATCTGTCTCCTTTGCTATCTACGCTTTGCTATCTACACGTGGCGTTGCCAGGGAAACTCCAGGACCAAGGCCCCATCGTCCTGTCCCGCCTGGACCTGGGGCCTCTGAGAGTAGCCCGGGCCATCCAGCCTTGCTTCTGCAGGCCTGGGCTGCTGGCGGGGCTGGCAGGGTGGCCGGAGGAGTTGCCTCAGCTGCTCTGGTGTTGGATGGGTTCTTCTGGTTAGAGGAAAATTGGGGTGCACTCCCCAGCCCCCAAGACCCAACTCTTCCATCCACCTCCACTGTGACTGGAGCCGTCTTCCCGTCTGGGCCTCTTTTCCCTGTAAAGCAAGAGGCTTGCCTGGAGAGAGCACCACCACCTATGAGCAGTCCCATCTCCGGGCGTGGTGTCTTGTGGGCTGAGGGGCCTTGGTGACAGACAGCATAGGTGATGTGACTGGTGTCTCTGGGAGTCTCAGCTTCCCCGCCTGTAAGCTGGTGGGAGTAGGTCGCAGTCCACAGGCCCTGCTCGTCTCAGTCAGGTGCGTCTCTGAGGCCTGGCTGTGGCACCTTTGGTGTCCCTAAGGGGTTGGATGGGGTCTCCTGCCCACACCCAGCACTGACCGTGCTCCGGCCCCCAGGTTTTCGACGCTGGGGAGGTGTTTGGGATAATGCAAGTGGAGGAGGCGGGCGAGGAGGAGGAGGCGGCGGCAGCACAAGAGGTGAGGAAGAAGCAGCCCAACCCAGGCCGTGAGCTGTGCTACAAGGTCATCGTGACCAGGGAGAGCGGGCTCCAGGCGGCCGACCCCAACAGGTAGGAGCTGGGGCTGCCACCAGGCGTATTCTCGGGGTCTGTGTTCCTTTTAGAGAGGTTTTGCCAAGATCCTTGCTGCTGAGGGGAAAGCGGTGACTGCAGACGCTCGTGTGCTTCCTGTGTGCCAAGCACGTGGTTGGACCTCATGCCCGGGATGGCCTTGTGGGGTGCACGTGTGGCCACCTGGGTTTCCATCGAGGCCTCAGCAGTGTCCACGTCAACACTGATCTCAGTCCCACGGTGACTGGGTCAATGAGGTCCTGCGAGTGCCTCCCAGGGGTCTTGCCGTCACAGTGGTCTGGCTACAGTGTGCCCTGAGTTCTGAGTTTGCTAATGAGGAAGCACACGGGGAGAGCTTGCCCGAGGTCACCCCACCAGCCAAGGTCAGCCTTGCTCAGAGCTCCTCCTCAGTGCCCCTGGATCTGATTCTCCGGGATGGGCCCTGGGAGGCGTGAGGGCCTGGAACCTGGAGCAGGTCTGACCTTGCCCAGGGCCACAGGCTGGTTGGAGCAGAGCTGACGCTGGAGCCCGGGCGTCCTGTCTCCAGGGGCCAAGAGGGGCCGTTCTCAGGCAGGACAGGCCTGCAGGCCCCTCTGCTGAAGGCATTGTCGGAGCCTTGAGGAAGACACTTGCTGGTCTCCAAGGGCCCCTGGGCCTCTGTGTCCACACACAGCTTGTCAGCAGGGTCTGCTCTCTTCTGCAGAGCTGCTCCAGCCGTGAGTGGGCAGCAGCGTCCACCTGGTCACGCGCACGGCCCGGCACCCCCAGCCGCACGCTGCAGCTCAGCCTGCCTCCCTTAGGTTCCGGGCAGCGGGCCCAGCTACAGGTGAATCCTCCCAGGATGCAGTGGCCACTCTGGGAGCCCAAGGTCTCTCTCAGGCCTAACAACACACACTGCCACCAGCCGGGGTTGGGAGGGGTTCATTTCAGCTCCACCTGCTCCTGGGCTTTTTTGTCCCCAGGCCCTTGTCCACTGAGCCTTCCCTGATTACCAGTTCCTCCATCCCCTGTCCCCCACAGCTGCCTGTGTTTCTCCAGCCCCCAGCACATTTGCCCAGGGTCACGCCCAAAGTTGGACCTTGAAGGCCTGGCTCTGCACGCTGCATTGTGCAGTCACCAGCTCTGAGCACAGGAGCAAGAGTAAATCGTCGTTTATTTTAGGATATGCAAACAAACAACAGATACAAGCACAGTAAAATAAACACTCCTGGACTTGCCACCCAACCTAGGAACTGGAACATTTGCTGTTCCTTCATCTTAAAAGAATGATAGGGTCCTGGGGCCAACGAGGGGCTGCTCC
>CAUYRT010057651.1:0-24210 GCA_963574885.1 Lepilemur ruficaudatus
CCATTAATGGGCACCTACCCAAAGGAACAAAAGACATTGTATGAACAATGTTTCTTTGAATGCTCACCTGTTAAGACTATCCACGTGAGCCCGGGCATTTGTTCAGCTTCCACCAGAACATCTCCACACCAGTATTCCACAAAATATCTTTAGAGAAATGCTGAATAACACTGTTTTTTAATTTACACAACCAGAAATACAGATAGAGAATTAAGCAAAATATTTATTGCTTTTGGCCCAAGGGCCTTTTAAGATTTATAGAACAAAGATTAGAAACAGTGGCATTTAAAAAAATTGTTTTAGGTATTAAAACAAAACTAAGAATGACTTTCTAAGTATAAGACAAGGTTACATGTTAAATATTGATTTCATCAAAGAAGACATCAGAGCACTACTTTCTCACACAATTTTAATTGTTGCTTTGATTAAAACATAAATTTGTCAGTTCAAATAAAACCTTTAATGACTCCACTTTGAATTCATTAAGCTTAAGCATTTCTTTTGGCTAATTATGGATACTACGTGTATTAACATAGCATACACCTCAACGGATTGTTAGGATTCAATGAATTGATATATGTAAAACACTTAGAGCAGGATCCATCATTTAGTTAGAGCTCCATACATTTAATTATTATTTTTATTACCAAATTTCATCACTTTAAAACACATTTTTTTTTTTTTTGCATTTTTGGCAATATCTCTGAAGTTGGGCTGGTATTTTAGTCTGTTTAAGCTATTATTACCAAGTACCATAGGGTGGCTTATAAACAACAGAAATTTGCATCTCACAGTTCTAGAGCTGGGAAGTCCAAGAACAAGGTACTGGCAGATTCAATCTAAGGGCCTGTCTTCTAATAGCCATCTTCTTGCTGTAAACTCAATGGCAGATAGGGCAGAAGGGGCACATGCAATCTGTTTTATAAGGACACTGTTCTCATGGGGACTCTGCTCTCATGACCTAATCACTTCCCAAAGGCCCTACCTGTCAATACCATTACAGTGGGCTTTAGGCTCTAACCTATGAATCTGGAGGTACGTGGGCATTTAGACTGTAGCAGATAGTGTGCCATAAGTTGATGAGTAGCATTTTCCCCCTTCTTGGTGATATACAAAATAGTGTTTCTAACAAGTGATGTTGTCTTTGACTCAATAAAATATATTAGTATTACTTTGTTCCTTTTCTCCCATTATTTTTGGATGTTTCACTATATTTTTGTATTCTGCAAATGATTACCTTTCTTTTTATATTCCAATAGTCAAATATATATATGTCACACACTATTTTCAAAAATACAAAGTACTGCCCTCCCCACCTCTCGTCAGGGTGAAAGCTAGTGTAGATAATCAAGGTTTAAGGTAATATATCACCTGTTTCCTAAACCTTGGGGAATATTTGACAAAGGAGTTGAAATAAACAACAAATGAATCAGAAGAGAGACTTCAAGGCAGAGAAAGATAAGGAAGACAAGCAATGGTATTGAGTAATGAGTCTTGTAAAATACGTAGAAGTTTTCTTAACCAACATTCATGTAAACAATTTATTAGGTTTATTAATAATCTCCATTCCCTGGAATATCTGTAGTAGACACTTTGGGTACCTGAATCTGTATCACTTAGGGTTCTTTGGTTGCAAACAGCAGAAACCAACTCTTTCTTGCCAACTTAAGCAAAAAGGGAGATTTTGTTTTTTTTCTTGGTAAGAATACGAGCCAGCAAAAAGAACAGACTCAGAGACGAAACTCAGAAATGGCTAGAGAACCAAGCTTGGCACCAAGCAACATTATGGATCTTTATGGTGTCAGGAACACCTGGCTTCCTCTTCTGGGAGCTACAGCTGCATGAAATGAGTTTACTCTGTTTCAACTTGTTTGTCTTCCTGGTCAAGACCGAAAATGGAGGGAAGGAGCCCATAAATGACCTGGTCACATACCTGCCTTCTGACTGAAGGAGAACAGAGCACTTAAAGTCTTACCTGGCTGGGTGCAGTGACTCACACCTGTAATCCTAGCACTTTGGGGTGCTGAGGTAGGAGGATCACTTGAAACCAGGAGTTCAAGACCAGCCTGAGCAAGAGTGAGACTTCTGTCTCTAAAAAAAAAAAAAGAAAGAAAGAAAGAAAAGAAAAGAAAAATTAGCTGGGCACAGAGGCACACACCTGTAGTCGCAGCTACTTGGGAAGCTGAGGCAGGAGGATCACTTGAGCCCAGGAGTTTGAGGTTGCAGTGAGCTATGATCAAACCACTGCACTCTAGTCCAGGCAACATATCACAGTTTGTCTCAAAAAACAAACAAAAAAATCTTATCAGACTGTCTCCAAGAGAAGAGGCAAATTCCCCAAAGGAACCAGACACTATTATTAAGGAATATGGAATAGATGCTGGCCCAACAAAACCCAACAAAAGCCCACTACCAATTTAACCAATAACAACGAGCAGTGGATTGTCCCACCATGCTAAATTTCACAACAAGTATGGAAGTCCATTGTAAATTGGAAAGAGCCTCAAGCATACCTTTTAATACTTATATTCCAGACAACATCCTCCCTGGCATAGCACTATGCCAAATAAAGGAGAACTTGAGGGATACATGGGTGGGGCAAATGCCATCCAGCCCAATCTAGAATATTCACATCCCACATGGAGAACCACATGGGTGAAACCATAGGCCACGGAGAAAGGGACTTCCTGAGGGCACCCCAGATTTCTCCTTTCTCCTTGACGTGCTTACCCAGCTACGAGAACTGCGTGATCATACAGGTCAATCTCATTAGCTCATGTTCAAAATACTCAAATTTGTTTTAAGGCACAAGATTAATTATAGCTGATGGCTTGACTTACACATTAGATGAGTCACCGTGTGCATGCAAACAGTCTTAGCTGTTCCCGGGGTTGCGTGAGTCAACTTGCTTCCATTAACTCGGGTGAATGCCAGCAGGCCTCATTTCCATCACCTGGCCTTTTTGGTGTTTTGTTCTGCTCCCAGGTGCCGTTTTCTCCTTCCTGACTCACCTTCATCTCCTGGCCTTTGTTGTTGCAGTCCTACTGAGTCCACGAACAAATGCCTACTCAGGGGGCACATGTTCCTGCCATGGAGAAAAACAAACCAGAGCAGAGCTGCTGAGCTTGTCACCTGCTTCCTTGGCAGGAGCAAGATGTTAATTTTCACAAAGGCAGCTGTGGCAAGAAGCCTGTCCCTCAGACTTAGCAGGAGCAGAGGGAGAACTGAGGCTTCATGTGGATCTAATCTGCAAAAGTCCCTGGGTGGAGCCTTTCTTGTTTCCATCTGCCGCTTTTTAAAAGGTACACTTTATTATCAGCCTGCTTATTGGGAGTTATCTTTCCCACGCTGGCTTAAATAAAGTATATTAAATATATACGAAATACCTGTAGAAAGGCACCAGCAATTTAAAGGAAAGTTGCCAAGCCAATATTTTTGTATAAAGCTGGGTATAGGAGACTGAGGGAAACTAGTAATTGCTTGTTTATTTAATATGGCGTTTCAACACAGGTATTCCTTGGATTCTGTTTGTGCCTATTGGTGTGTGAATGCATATGACATGCATGGTTCTGTTTTAATGGCTGATCTTGCACACAGGCAGGTCTGATGGCTCCAAGAAGCATTCAGCTCTGAACCACTTGCCTTGTCCCAGCTTGCACTCTGCAACCCAACTTGCTTCCCATCCTTTTGGCTCCTGAGCTCTGGCTTTTCCGTTTGCGACCTTGCCTCGCTCCTTGGACCTCACACCTGGCAGCAGTTTTCTGATTATGGCCTTTCTTGATGAGAGATGAGGTTTTCCTTCTGGCTGTGTTTCCTTCTGCCTTCAGCGCGGCCCCGGCACCTTCTCCATCTCTTCTTTGACTCCAGCATGCCCACACACAGTGTCTGCCTCGGCTCTGCGAGCAGAACGCAGACATGGAAGGCAAAAACAAAAACAGCGCTAGCAACTTATGGTCTGTTTGAGGACATAGGGCCCACATATATCGACCAGCAAGATTTGGTACACACAAAAATGTTTAGAGATCAAGGACTTTGCACACTAGGGGTGGTAAAAAAGACCCATCTCCCACGCCGATTCCAATCAATTGGTAATGTCAGCTGTGGAAAAGGATTCTAAAGCTTTACCTGGGCTGAGCAGGAGGGAGTATCTTGATCAATTAGTGAGATCAGCTTTGAGTAAGGCAACATGCTTTTGCTATCCTTGCCCTGACAAATGGCCCGTCGCTTAGAGATTTTTAAGTACGATAGTTTTAAAAAATGGAATCACTATTTCAAGGAGATTAATTTGGCTCTGAACAGAATGGATTAGAGGAGGACAGGATGATTCCAGAGAAACAAAAGGCTCTTGTTGTCTTGTTAAGAAATGACAAAATGGCCAAACAGATTCCAAAACTGGGGGAGAAAGATGACATAAACTAGAGCACAGTTCTCTGGGAAGGAGTCGGCTGAGCCACAGCCCGTGGGGATTAGCTGGACCTGGGCAGAAGGTCACAGTAGTGGAAGCAGTGATTCCTTATCTCTCCTGAGCAGGGACCAGTCAGAACACCGGTGCCCCATCACCAGTCCTGTTCCAAATAGGCATCAGTAGTGAGGGCAGCAAAACTCTGTGCAATGCCACTTGCCAGTGGGGAGAGTGCTCCTATAGCCTTTCCTGCCAAGCAGTCAGCAGATGGAAGATGATCAATTTGGACCTCCAGGATGGGGCTGGCAAAACCAAGGATTGATGAGAGTCTGTATTTGGATGGCAGTAAGTGTGAAAATAGAAAGGAAGGGATGGATCAACAATACTTTGAGAAGTAAAATAGAATTAATTAAAAAAATAAAATGAATAGGATTTTGTAACTATAAAAGACAGGGGAAAAATAGAAGTGACTCTATAGTTTTGGATCTGGGTCAATGGAAGTGTCCTTAAAGAGATTTAGAGAGGACGCTCGGTTGGACTATGGCAGAGACTGCTAAGTCTCCCTCAGTGTCTGTCTTCTCTTTTCCTATAGGATGAGAATTGCAGATTTTTAGCTGGGCATATTACAGCCCAGTACGGAGATTACCTTTCCAAGACTGTTGTGGGGCTCAGTGCCTGTTTGTAAGTTCTTGCCTGTGGGGTGTAAATAGAAGTGCCACATGCAATTTCAGGGTTGTACTCTTAAAGGGAGGGTGCATGAATTCCTCCTCTCTTTTCCTCTTCCCGCTGCCTAGGTAGCACATGAGGTGATGCGGTGAGCCACCTGGAACCACGTGGCAACTCTCTGGAGGTAGAACAGCAAGGTCGAAGTGTCCCGGTCCCTGATGCAGTCATAGAAGACCAGGACTTCTTATGCCTGGGCTGTTACAGAGGTATGGAGGTGGGAGAAAGCCTCCGTCCTTTCTAATTCACGATCAGCACAGATTTTTGTTGCACCTTCACCTACATCCCAGCTTATACAAGGAGTGACTTCTGTAAGGAATGTGCTAAAAAGTCCATGCCAGGATAACCAGGCATTTTGCAATGAGATAATTGAACTGCTCTGTGTAATCCTCTTGGTAATCAGAAAAATGGAGGAGAGGCCAGAAAACTAGAGACAAAAAAAGGCAGAGAACCTTTTTTAAAAGAGGAAGAAGGTGGGTCCTGATAGTGAGAGCTGGGAAAGCATGGAGCTGACCTGGGTCAGCTTCTGGAACAGGAAGATTCACGAGCATTTGGAACAGGAGATGGCGACCAGCGAGAGCCAATGCAAGCTTGTGAAAACCAAAGACCATTTCCTGCTTTGATTGTGACTGCAGACAGGTAAATTGAGATGTGCCTGTCCACATAACATATCTGAATTTCTGTAAGGCATTTAGTAAAGTCTTTTTGAATCTTATTTTGGAGAGAATAGAGGAAGTGGTAGCAGATGACAGCCCACTTGGACGGATGGATGTGTAGCTAAGTGGATCTGCATCTATAGGGCAGGAAAGTACTGGTGAGACAAAGCTGCCAAACACGCCCAGTACTCATAGTCCATTAGTAGAAGTCCAGACTGTGTGACAAGGAGAGAACTGTGCTGATCTACCTGCACAGCTGGAAGCTACGTCCCATTCCCGGTGCCTTGAAAAGAGACAATGACAGATTTCTGCTCAACCAGAGGAAAGTGACAGGGTAAACTGGAAATTGAGGAACTGATAAGAATGGAAAATGTTTAACTTAAAGAATAGAAGGCCTGGGAAGAGGGTTGTGTGATGGCAACTGTCTTCAAATATCTTAAGAATTATTCCTTTAGAATGTTCTATGTGGTTCCATTGACTGTTTTCCCCATGGTGATGGCATGGTTCAGTGGCAGGCTGGGACTGGAATTCAGCTTTCTGAAGTGCTGGTATCTGTGACATAGAGTTCTACCCCTGGGTTCTCCTGACACAGGCTGCTGGAGCACCATGTTTTGATTCTGGCTCTTGAGTCACTCACACTCCAGTGCGAATGCATTTACCGGGCTCTGCTCAGAAGGAAAGGAGCATTAGGAGAGGCTGAGGGTTGGAGACACACGTTTCCCACCTCCACACTTCCTCCTAGGTGTCCTCTTCTCTTCCCTCCCATGCACCTTCTCACCCACACCCACCCAAAATGAATCTCTGACTTCTCCCACTCCATTATCTCAGCAGCTTAGTAAGAGGAAATAAATTGAACCAATAAATTGAACCAATTAAGAGGTGGCTTGGTAGGGGGTAAAAGAGCTCTGCTAGACTTAGGGTCAGAGAGTCTGGGTTTATGGTCTCTCTCTCATGCTTACCAACTAACTGGGTGACTTTGGTCATGGTATTTCATTTCTCTGAGCTCTTGTTTCTTCAAATAAGAGGATTTAAAATTCCTTTCTGGTCCTACAATTCTACAAGTGGTCCATTTAAGTGAATTCACATTTTTCAAGAGAAAATCTCTGAGGATTTCCCACCAGGACCCTCCAGACACCCAAAGTTTCTTGTGCTGTCCTCAGCTCTCCAGCCTCTCCCTTTCCTCCCTGTTGCCTGGGCCCTCTTCTCCTACCCCCTCCATCTGTCTCCATGCCGTCCATCCTCCAAGTTCAATGCCTAGTTCTCCTCTCAAGTCCAATAGCACTTGCTGTGTGTACCTTGACTAGTTGGACAAGGACTTATCGTTCGGAGCAGGAAGTGAGTGAGTATCCCACTGCACTATCAGGATTTTTTCTATGAAGTATTAATTAATTGCTAACATGAAAGAATCAATCTGTAATGGCAGAATTGAGCAACATGACAGGATAGTCAAGGAATGATTTGAGAAGCCAACATACTCTCACATCTTCCTCATTCATGTATGTAAGACTGACCTTGGTGGTCCCCTATCCAGGCAAGCATATAAGAGTGTGTCATAGAGCTACCAGAACTTGGGAGAGACTCAGCCATGTTTGCCATGTCACCATTCATCCCACAAACACTGTCTGAGCACTGACCTGGGGCCAGGCACTGTGCTATTTGCTTTATACAAATCATCCCATGTGACTGTCACAATAACCCCATGAGATAGTTTATAATATTATTGTCCCTACTTTATAGATGAAGAACCAGAAGTTCAGAGGAATTAAATAATACCCAAGGTCGCTAGCTATGAGTAGAGAAGCCAAGATGCAAATCCAGGCTGTCTGATGCTAGAACCTGAGTCCTATCCAGGACACAAGACAGCTCCTTACAGCAGTCACAGGCTGCTTCTTCTTGGAACCTAGAGTGTAGGAGGAGAGGCAGGCTGGCAACAGGTCATCTGAATACAGCTAGATACTGTAAGGGGAAGCACAGAGTGCCATGGAGGAGGGCCAAGGAAAGGCTCCGGAGAAGAAGTGTTATCTATATAAAGTTTCTGAAGACGAGCCAAGTAAGCCACAAGAAGTGAGCTGTACTCCAGACAGAGGACCCAGCAGAAGCCAAGAAGCAATGAATGGAAAGGAGAACACGGCTTATCTGTATAAATGCAAGCAGTCTGGTATGACTGCAGGGTAAAGGGCAGACAGAGAAATAAGGCTGGGAAGGTAGACGGGGCCATAGCATCAAGGGGCTTGCATGCGCATGTTGGAAATTTGGGCTTTCGGTGAGAGTAGTTGGAGCCACTGAAGGATTTTAAGCAAGAAAAGTATATGAACAGATTTGTGTATTAGAAAGATCACTCATTTGCTAAGTAGAAAAGTAGATGTAGCAGTCACCTTCTTCCTTCCTAAGAGAAACCCCAGCTGTGTTTAGGAATCCCCCTCTTCTGGGTGGCCAAGTGCACCAGGGTACTGTTCTGGAGGGCTTCTAGAAAGGTTTCCTCCCACTAGGAGAAGCACATGAGAAGAGATGGCCTTTTCTACCTCTGGCCTTTGTAGAGACTGGATACAACCCAGGAATGGATGTGGTTACCCTCCGACCAGCCTGAGGATGAAGCTACCATGTGAGCAAGTTTGGGCTTAAAAGGTGCAGAAGGAAGTGGAGCCGGAGCCTTTGCTCTGCCCTGGAAGCCGCTGTTAGGGTGACAATAAGCCAGTTTTGGTTGTGCTTTTCTCACAGCCAACAGCATTCTAAGTGACGCTTGAAACAGGCTGGAGGCAGGGAACCGGTGGGGCAGCCACTAGGGTGATCTGAGAGAAAGTGAGTATGGACTGGCCCCTGGTGGGGTGATGGGAAGGAAGAGAAGTGGGCAGATCCATGAGACAGCTGGGGGGAGGCCCTGTAAATCATGGTGCCTGATAAGGACATAGGATGGCAAGAGAGAGGTGGAGTTTAGGAATTCACTCAATCACATTTTCCTGTTGACTTCCATGGTAAATTCACAGGTATTCTTATAAGAGACGGTCTCTCTTCAATGCCCAATATAAGGTCAGACTCAAGAAATTCTTCTGCTCGCTCCAAGAAGTCTCCAACTCAGACTGTAACACTGAGGAGACAAATCCCCTGGGGGAGTGCTAGAGGAGTCAGCGGCATGTGTTTCCTTCAATGGCATCAAGTTCCTTCTCCTTTCTGTGTATGAGTAGTCATGGCAGTTTAATTCTGAATTTACCTTATTAGCCCATGGTGGGCTGAGAAGCTGTCCTCCCTCCTACTGATCCTTTTGGAGACCACCCCACGAATTCAATCCTAAAGAAAACACTATGCCCCAAGGCCTAAAAGCCAATGGCCTCCTTCCACCAGCCCTGGTTTGACTGAAGGCAAAGCTGGCCTAGGTCCTGTCTTGGTCCAAGGGCTGGACTTCCTTTCAAAGTCTTTGCTATTTCTCTTTTTCACCCAACACTACCTTCAGAGGGTCTGTGTCTTTAATTTGACAGGTTGGGACTCTCTTTTGCCATTGCTGCTACAGGGAGCCTTTGGGAAGGCTTGTTGCCACCACATAGAAGCTCGCTATTGTCCCTTGGCTGGAGATGCCCCACCTGCCTTTCCAGATCCGCTCTCCACCATTCTCCTCCCTGTGTGGGCTGCATGAGGCTGATGCCTGGGGCATCAGTAGGCCCCTGTTCCCTGCAGCTTCCAGTTGGGTTGGGCTAATGCAAGTGTTGGCAAGAGATCAGAGGGAGGGAAGACAGGGAGCAATAGTATTGGTTCCTTTAGCTCCTCCAGTCAGGCGCTCTGCAGACAGGCTACACACCTTGTACAAAGACTCTGGCTCCTCTAAGGCAGCCCTCTACCCACAGCCCTCTCATCTCTGGGTTCCAAGAGCTGCTCCCTTCCCTTGTTCCTTCGGGCCTAAGATGCTGGGTGGTACCTTACTAGCCCTGAGTAGCTACACTCTCCCCTGTGGTTTCTCTACACCTGTCCATACCTTTGAAAACAAGTCCTTTATTTAACTCTACTGCAAGTATCCCAACTTCAACGTGCTATCTCTTTCCTGCCAGGATCCTGGCTATGTATGTTTTTCATTCTGTTCTTCAGGGTACTTGAGAAGTAGATGTCAAGACAAGACTAAATGTGTAAGGAGCATGATGAAAATCTTACCCTGAGAAGGAGAATGGAAAGGACAGTTGGGTAGAAGTTGGATGGACAGCCTGCTGTGGAACCAGAAGAGGTTTTGCAAGGCTGGTGGGGAGTTCTCAAGCCAAAGTCAGCCATCAGAGGAGTCTCGCGTCTCCCTAGGATGGGCCTGCCTTAGTATTCCTGCTGTGCTCAGTCACCAGCTGGGCACAGCCCATTGGATGTGTGGCCTCTGTGCAAATATGACACTGGATTTCAGAGCACAGCTGCCTCCCTGTGGTTGGAGGTCTGGGAGGCACATTCTTGTGCTGCTACATTTTTGAACACTTTTAGCACCACTCCCACCCGCTGCCACCAAGTCTCTGTTTTTACCTTGCTGTAACTATTTCCTCCTCAAAGAGGGTTGTATTAAATTTCAAACTGTGCTTTCTCAGTCAAATGGCAATGCCAGGAAACCCCGCCATGGAAAGATTGGCTGGCTGACAGTCTCCCAAATGGCCTGAGAGGGTGTCATTTATTATCTTACAAATCCAAAATCATTAGCAGTTAGATAATTAGTCTGGTAAGCTCAAAACCTGATTTTGTCAGCACACAAGCAGTTCATCTCCCAGGGCAGGCTCATGTTAATCATGTTTAAGAGGCTGATGTAAAAAAATCAGAATGCCAACTTATCCACCTTTCATGAGAAAGCGTCTTTAGAAGGACAAGATCTAGGATCAATACATTATTTCCCCATACAAGCTAAATAATAATCAGTAGGTTGCTTGTTGAGTGTGATGTCAGATCAAGGAGAAGTGGGTAAGCCAAAGGTTTACAGCAGCAAAGTACGCTATATAGTAAATCATTTGTGTCTGAAGGAAATTGGAAATATTTCACCCCAAAATATATTTCTTTGACATATTTCGAGATGGCTGCCATGGATCTCACAGATAGCAATAATGCTGCAAAGCTGTCTTGTGTGTGTGTGTGTGTGTAATTCACATCTGTAGAGAATCTCCATTAATGCAGCCAGGCCTTTTCTTACCTGAGCTAGGAAAGATTAACTGAACATCGGACACCTTTAAAGGTCTGAAAAGAAACATTTACCATCTATTTTTTCTGAGGGATGCTACTTGTCAGATTTCATTTACATAACAAGACCACCTTTGCTAGCCAAAACCTATTTTACTGCTTCCAGGCCCCCATTCTCTAAAAACCTCTGTACCTCGCTGAAGAATTGGGTTGTTATTCTGAAGGCTCCTGTGTACACGTTACAATAAATTTGTATGTCTTTTCTCCTATTCATTGATCTGCCTCATGTCAGTGATTTTTCAGTGAACCACTATGAGGCCAAAGGCCTTGTTCCCTGCATGTCAGACCGGGATGGTCTTACAGACAGGACTTAAATTTACAAACACAATGGTCCTTCCCCTCTAGAGACCCAGTAGGAATGGTATTGCATGATCAGAATCCATTGGCTAAGGCTCCTTCTGCACTAGGCAGGGGTTGAACAAGCACTGCTGGCGTTTGTCTCTGTGTCTGTCTTTCTTCTGTCTCCATGGTGACTATCACAACCAGCACTTTCCCCTGCCCACCCTCCTCCCACTCCCAGCCAGTCCAGGGGCCTTAGAAGTCATCCTGTCTTTTTCCATTGACCTTTCACATCTAATCCAACAGTATTATTACAGTTTAGCACTCAAAAAGTCAGTCCTATTTTCCCCATTTCCAAATTTTGGG
Source organism: Lepilemur ruficaudatus (assembly GCA_963574885.1). Lineage (NCBI taxonomy): Eukaryota > Metazoa > Chordata > Mammalia > Primates > Lepilemuridae > Lepilemur > Lepilemur ruficaudatus. Next base: position 11,611 of record CAUYRT010057651.1, read on the forward strand.
GGTCCTTAAATACTGTCAACAAAGCCTTTTCTTTTCAGGGTTCTCAGCTGAAAAGAAAAACCTCAAGGTATATTCCTAGGTCCACTTAGTTTTCATCCCTGGCAACAGGCACCCTTCAAATACATTTCCTCTCCCTACTAACAGGGTCTCTGTGGTTCCTTTTCCCAGGGCTGTGGCTGTGAAGAGCAGAAGAACCCCCTGCAAACCCTGGCCCTCTCTGATTCCCCTCCAGTTGGGTAGGGAAGTATAGCTGACCACATCCAGACATATAGCCAAGTAATTCTGCAGGCAAACTCTGCCTCCATGGAGCCTGCCCACCCCTCCTGGCAGGGAGAAATCTCTCCTCCCGATTTGGAAACCGGTCCTAGCTATGATGCCAACTGCTCCTTAGGTAAGTAAAGGAAAATAAATAAAAATCTCAGGACCCTCCCTGAGATCCCAACTCCTTATGCAGAAGGGAAGGAGGCTGAGTCATGCAACACCCCTTAATTAATGGCCGTTACTAACATTATGCATCCGCCAGATCCCCACAGAAAGATAAAGGCCTCAAGCACCTGCAAAGGATTATCCCTACAGATTATTCATAAGGAAATTCTTCCTTGGCTTCCCATAAACAAAGACATGCCAATTGTGACTTTAGTTCTGCAGGCTAAGGCTAGCTCCTAAAACTGAAGTCTGTTCCATTCCACACTAATAATGTTGATTACATATTGTTTATCTTCCCAGGTACAGAACAGAGACAAGGCAGGACCAAGCATTCTTCCACCTACCCAGGGACATCTGCATAATCGCTGCTTCCTTCACTCCCTGTTTCTCTTCTAACATTCACCTTATCTTATATAAAATGTAGATTTCCTTGGCCCCACAAAAATGTAACCATTTTGTCTCACTATTCAACCCCCTCCTCTCTTCATCTCTTTCTATATGTCCTATCCCCTTTAAAACCTGAATTCCTGAATCCCACTCTGGAAAAACAGACACAGATTTGTCTAAAGTTTGAGGTTTTTCCCAGGTGCATCCTCAAACTTTGGTTTAATAAACCTTCATTGATTGAGACCTTTGCCTCAGTCACTTATTTTGGGTTATGAGGCATATGTAAATGTAGAAACACACACTTTTTGGACTGCCTCTGTCAGACTGTCCTCCTTGGCCTTAGCCCACGTTGTTCTGGTAATGTCCTTAATACACTTCGCCCAACTGTGTCGATCACTTGCAGCCAATTTTGCCGTTCCACTTTGCGAGAAGGCAGCAAGTGAGCCTTGCCCCCACGTCCCAAGTGACCTTTGCATACCTGGGTCCACATATGCCAGCTGGAGGGGCATTTGCCAGCCCCGTGTGTCTCTGCTTCCTCAGTCTAAGAATCAGAAAAGCCACAGGACTCATTTGTTTTTGGTTAGATGTGTGTAGAGCAGGGATAAAGTCCTGAGAATCAGGAAACCCGTATTTCAGGCTAGTTTTGTCCTGGACTAACTCAGCAGCTTTGAACACAACATTTAATCCTTTTGGAATGCAGTTGCCTCCTCCTTTTAAAATGGTGATGTATCATTTGGCGCCACTCACCTCCAAGAGCTCTTAAGAGGTGAAATGTGATCATGGATATGCAAGTGCTGCAGGAGAGGTAGAAGACATAAAGAGCTCTGCCAACCAGACGATGGCATTTGATGGAGCTACTTAAAAAAGGAATTCTGCAACCTGGAGAGATGTTTGTGTTTAACCCGTGAAGAAGTCCTCAGCAGATCTCAGCAAAGTGATCAAAACAAAATATTCCCATTGACAAACTCTCTGGGTTCCCTCCAGGCTCACATAGCGCAGCAATGTCTTATCTCGGGCTTGGTGACTTCATTTGTTTGACTTGCCCATACCCTTGGCATCTCCTAAAAAGCTTAGGACTTAACTGAGAAATCTTTTAGTCACAACCAAAAAGGGTGTAGGGAGGTGTATTATTTAGGACCCTTCTGATTTCCAGGGATGGAAACCCATCGCTAAACAGCTTAGTCAAGCAATGGGGATTTATCAGAGGTAGAGTCTCAAAACTGTGGGGAGGTGTGAAGTACAGCTGGACCATGAGGGCAACTGAGTTGGAGGCTAGATCTCTGCTGGTGGACTTTTCCCCATCTCCCATCTGCCACTCCACACTTTGACTTCGTTTTCTTAAAAGGATCTCTTTGAAGAGAGGGCCACATGACCTCATTGAGATACCAGGCATCAGATCACACATTTTTACCTCTAAAATGACACCAACTCCCCTCTCTTAGTTCCAGTTTGAAAAGTTGCGGGGAACAATTGTGGTTGGTCTGATTTGGCTCAGATGGCTGCTCCTGGCCCAATCAACCATGCCCAGAAAGGCAAATTTCTGCAATCGGCCAAACTGAGCCAGTTTCTACCTCTGGACCAATGGCTGGAGGCTGAGTAAGAGTCAAAGTCCATAGTCCAGACGTGACCACAGAACAACTAAGAGTTAGGGACCTTCCCAGAAACTGGGGCATCACTGGAAGTTGGGCAGCCAACCTAACTGGGAAGCTGCTGAAAATGCCTCTTTATTTGATCTATTTACCTCAATTGGAATTGTACTTGTTCAAGCGATGCAGAGACTACACGCAGAATCTACCCAGCACTACACTTGGCCACGCTATGCTCAGAGGGAGTAGAAGCCCGTGGAGCCTTGTCTGGTTCCACTAGATCAGCACAGGCACGACCTCTGAATACCAGTTTAAGAGGGTTAGAGAGAGTGGGAACGAAAACCTCCCGCATATTTGCTGGTATTTTCTCTAAGAATTTGGCTTCATGGTGATGTAGATGTTATCATTTTTCCTCCTCCCCCTTCCCAAGCATCTCAAGTCATAGTTCAAACCACCAGCTCTATATTAATACATTTCCATGACAACAAATTACTACTCTTCTCCTTTTTCCCCTTCTTTCATCACTTACGCATGATACGGAAGGGGCAGGGAATGTCAATACATTTTCACAGCATGAGTAGGGACTTGTGTTCACAGGAAAAAATGTGCCTTGTTAACTTTTATCAAACTCTAGAAATAAAAAAGCAAGTATATGCATGAAGAGGTTTAATATTTTCCCCTAGATATTAAATTACATTTAATTCTTCCAAAAAAAGCACTAAATTCGCCTCCTTTTAAAATACGATTAATTATAGGCCAACTCCTTTGGAATTATAATGATTTTCTTTATTCATAGAGCTCCTTTCATAATGACTTTGCATTTCAGGTACAGAGGCTGCCCAGAAGAATTTTCCAGAAGACCTTAGTCAACCCAGAGTTATGTGGAAAAATTCCACTTTTGTCAAATGTGAAAAATCTGCTTTCCTTACACGCAGAGCCTCTAGAAACACCAACGTCATCTGCATGAGCAAACTCAGTAGAAAAAAAAAAGTTAGACCTGATGAGCCATCAATCGCAGAAAAAAAAGAGGAAAGAAAGAGGAGAGGCTGCTTCGTTTCGCTTTAATATAATCACTTTTTGCTTTCCTGCCGTGACAATGTAGGCCTACACTGGGCTATTTCTCAGCAACATGATAGGCTACAGTGGCAACAAAATCTCTTCATTTGTAATAGTTCCGGGTTTTTACAAAATACTTGATCACTGAAAGAAAAATATTGTGCAAAATCAACCTCATTACGAAATAATTAAAAATAACTGAGTTGTGAACTTTGAAATGTTCAAGAGTACTCACTTGGTAATGGTAGTGGGTTGAATGTGTCCCCACCCACTCCAACCCCGGTGCAAAAAAAAAAAATATGCCCACGTCCTCATTCCCAGAGCTTGGGAATGTGGCCTTATTTGGAAGAAGGGTTTCTGAAGATGTGATTAAGATGAGATCATCCTGGATTATTCAAATCTTGCCTAATCCAATGACAAGTGTTTTTAAGAGACACACAGAGGAGACAGGAGAGGAAGAGGCAATGTGACCACACAGGCAGCGATTGGAGCGATGTGGCCAGCAGTCAAGGAGAGCAGAGAGCCACTAGCAGCTGGAAGACAAAGCACAGATTCTCCCCTAGAGCCTCTGGAGGAGTGTGGGAGAGAGTGTGGCCCTGCCAACGGCTTGCATTTAGACTTCTGGCCCCCAGAACTGTGAACATATACATTTTCGTTGTTTTAACCTGGCAAGTTTGTGGTTACTTGTTGTGGTTGACCCAAGAAACATACATAGTAACCCACCTAGATTGTGAAGCCAGAAGATATAAAGAATTTAATTATTCGAAAGACTAAGCACAGTGAAAGAGGACTGTAATACACTTGGCATCTCAACCTCACACATCTTGCAGGAACAGGGTTCATATAAAAGCTTATTTATTATAGACAGGGTCTAGCTCTGTTGGCTGGGCTGAAGTGCAATGGCATGATCATAGCTAACAGTAACCTTGAATTCCTGGGCTCAAGCGATCCTTCTGCCTCACCCTCCTGAGTAGCTGGGACTACAGGTGTGTGCCACCATGCCCAGCTAATTAAAAAAATTCCTTTTTGTAGAGATGGGATCTTGCTATGTTGCCCAGGCTAGTCTCAAACTCCTGGGTTCGAGCAATCCTCCTGCCTTGGCCTCCCAAAGTGCTGGGATTACAGATGTGAGTCACTACACCTGGCCTCACATAAAGGTTTAGGCATCAGTGTAACAGACTTCCCACTTGAGAACACACTCCAAGGAGAGAGTGTCTATTCAGCATATACCGTATATCAGACACTGTACCAGGTGTTTCCTCTCCATTATCTGTGGGAGACTGTACCACTCATATTCTCTGGCCCTCATCTGCCCACATTCCAGATAAAGGCTGCGCCATCAGCCTGAGCCCTAGAGTGAAGAAGATGGATATACCATGAACACACACCAGGAGTGAGAACACACAGAGTTTTAGGGATTGTTTATTATAGCAGCACAACCTGGCCTGTCCAGACAGAAAAGGTTGTCTAAATTCTCTTAATGACTTTATGGAGTGGATCTAATCATGCTCATTTTAGAAATAAGAAAACTGAGACTGAGAGAAATTAATTACCTTGCCCAAAGACACACAACGAGTAAAAGGCAGAACTGAATCTGACATCTTAAACACCTGGGAACCAATAAAACCTTTTGGGTTGAGGTGATATACAGAGACACGTAATTTCGGGAGTATTAATGTGTATGGAATGTAGAATAACTTGGAAGAAAGGAAGGAGCGAAGACCATGCAGGATGTTATGAAGGAGGGAGAATTCACAGAACAGCTAGGTATACTCTTCCAGGCTGGCAGTCACAAAGAATCCTAAAGAGCAGTGGCAAGAGAGAGCGAGGCATAGACTTGAGCCAGATTGAAGTACAAAACAAGAAGAATAAAAACTGGGCCTCCATCCAGGAAATTATCAGAGAGTTTCAGAGTCAGACAGACCCACAGCAGAATCCTGCCTGCTACACCCTCGGTTCTCCCTGTAAGTGGGGTAATCCCAGCACATGCCTCCTCAGGTTGTTGGGTGGATTGAACGAGATGAGGTAGGTAAGGTGCTTAGCACAGTTCTTGGCATGTGTAAACCCTCATGAAATACGAGTTGTGGTTCTGTGCCTTGATTCTGGAAAATGAATTCAAAATTCCAGGTTATAACTTTGTCTAAAAATTGCTCACCAGGTCTTAGGAGACTTGAGCACTTTATAGAGTAATACTCTTTGCAGGTGTTTTTAAAAGATCATTAAGAAAACCCTCTTTCCTCTATAATCCATGCCCTTTGAAAGAGAGAGATTCTTTAGGGAGTTAAATATCTTCCACAGTCAACCTTTATGGGGAGAGAGGGTGGGCAGGAAAGAAAATCTAAAGTCAAGAGAGGAGAATTCCACGTTTTTCTTAGCACAGGAAGGAAGAAGGGAGAGAGGGAGGGAGGGTACACAGCTTGTCAAATGTTTTCACGTATCTCATTTATTCCTCACAATAATACATTTCATCCTCAGAAAAATCTGGAAAGGTATTACGTTTCCTAATTAATAAGTTTTGTAAATTACATCAATGATAATTTAAAGAAATGTTCACTTAGCTAGTGTTTGTCAAGAGCCTGATATTATTAACCAAGCATTGTGCTAAGTCCTAAGAACTCAGTGGGCAACAAAGGATAGTCTCTTCCCCCAGGAAACTTTTAGTCTAGTAGAGAGAGAAAGCTTATAAACAAGTGAACTTAACTAAACTGGACGTGGTCCTATGGATTCAGAGAAATTTCTCAATCCTCACCCAAGTTCTTGTCATGACAATCTCCTTTTGTTTGATTCATCCCACAAACAAGCACCCTGGGCATAGTTTCTGGATGTGTTTAATGGCCTCTCTGTTCTCTGCACTGGACAGACTATGCCTGAGGCGTTGAATACCACACCATCAGAGGGACTTCGATGAAACAGATTGTGGCTGGAGAAAGGCCACTGAATGATGAAGAATTTGAATATTGTGCTATCTGGTAACTAGCCCCAACTACTTAAAGGGCTGTCATGGAGCAGCTCTTGGTGGGAGCCTATTTCTGACTGGCTTTGGGCACTAAATTTCCGCCACTCACAGAATTAGCCCTATGCATTCCCTATTCCAGTGACAGCCTGACCCAACTCCTAACTCTAAGCACAATTCTAGACCCATAAGCCCTCTGTAATTTTGGAGAGCAGTTTTTCCATTCGTCCCTGAATGCGAAGGCCAAACTGCTTAAGAGACTTGTCCCCTGAATCCTATCTGGGCAGCTGGAGTTCTGATCCCAGAACTATTTTCTGTATATGTCTCGGCCAGCATGTTGGCTACAACTTTATTAGAGACCCTGAAACAGAACCATCCGGGTAAACTGGTCCAAAATTCCTGACTCACAGAAACTGTGAAATAATAAATGTTTGTTGTTTTAAGCTGCCAAATGTTAGAGTGATTTGTTACACAACAAAAATAAGTACAAATTTTGGTACCCCGAAGTAAGGTGCTGTATAACACATAACTATTAATACAATCTGAGAGTGACGTTGAAACCAAGAAAAGAGCAGAAGTTGTAAGGACTTTGAAGTATCTGAGGAAGTTTGGAGAGCTTTAAAGTAATTGTTTATAGAAGCATTATTATCTTCTCAAGAGCCTGTGGGGAAGGCCTACGGGAAAGTGAGGCAAAGTGTATTGGAAACTGGAGGAAAGGGAATCTTTATTATGCAGTGGCAGAAAGTTTAGCAATACTGTCACCTGCAGTTATGTGGAAATTAGAAAATGTACCTAATGAACTGAATGATCCTGCTAAGAAGGTTTCTAGCAGAAAAGTTAAAGATGCTACCTGATTTCTTTTTGCTACTTATATAAAATGTGATAGCAGAGAGAAAAAAATCGAAATACTATTGAATATGAAGGATCTGGGACTTGATGATTTGGAACATTCTCAGTCTCCCAAGATGGCACATGATGCTAAAATCAAAAAATGGCTTCCAAGCAAAGATAAAATCCAGGACACTATCAGGAAAGCTTAGTCTAAAGGTGAAGCCAAAGGTATGACTCTAAAATCCTTTTCTAAGGTCTCAGAAAGATCAATTATCTATCTCAAGTTCTGTTCATGCTAAACATCTTCCAAAGAGTTTAAGGGTGGGCCTCACAAATCGTGTCTATCAAATAATAGCAGCAGCTTCAAGGCCTTGTTATCTAGCCAACTCAGCAGAAGCCCAAAGTAGAGAAGGGTTTATCTTCAAATGATTTGTGAGAGTGACTTTTGCCAAGTGGAGTGAACCCCAATAAGATTAAAAATGTTTTTAAAGTAATAAAATTCACAGAGACTCCATCAGCTTGGACTGAAAGGGATAGAGAGAGTATAAAATGAAGTTTGCATCCTCAAACTTCTATATTTAGGAGCAGGCTGAGAAAACTGCTCAGCTGCAAAAATATGCTGTTCTTCATGGAAAAGGTGGGTTGACCAACAAGGCAGAACTAAGAATTCAAAGGACAGAGATAAGAGTTATGGAGAATTATCTCCACACGTTGAGTCCTAATCTACTCCTTTCAACATTCTCAATTGGATTTAAAAATTGCTATAGACCAGTGACTCTGGTGTGCTTGTTGTTTTCTTCCTTTTTGAACATAAGTATCTATACTAGTTGTCCTATCCTTGTCTCACCATGTGTGTTGACAGTGTGGGGAAGATAATTTTCACCTTAGTTTACAGTTCTTTGGATCAAGAACTGTACTTAAGGAGCTACAACAAAATAACCTCATGTATACCTGGTGCTACTTTAGGTGACAATTCTGTAAGTTAGGCTGACATATAATGGGATGAAAATTTAGGAAACCTTAAGAAGGGAGTGCAAATATTTTGCATGTGTGCAAAATACAAGTTATTTGGGGGCATAATGTGGTGATTTAAAAATATCCACAGAGAAGCCCCAGTAGCCTAATGGATTAAGGCATTGGGCTCCCAAAAATGTTCACAGATTTTCTGATATGCCTCCCTTCAAGAGGCGGAACCTAATTCCCCTCCCCTTGAATGTGGGCTGGACTTAGCAACTTGCTTCTAATAAATACAACCAAGAAAAATAACAATGGCGACTGTTGAGAAACAGTGTGAATAGTTTCATTTGTCTGCATGGCCAGAGCTTTCTGAGCAATGGAATTTGAAATGCTATAAAGATAGAAAATATCTTCTCTTCCCCTCCTCCAGAGGGGAAGCCACTTGTTATTCACACTCTAAGAGAGATAGATGGAGGCCATTTGTCTCTTTCTTGGTGAAGCTACCTATTCCCATTCAAAGGACAATAAAACCTTTCTTATCCTCCCCAGAACCAAATACTTATGCTCCTGGGTAGAGAGATTCCTCTTCTCCCCCAAGAGATATCAGTTTACATTCCAAGTCCTCTCTTCCTTTCTGTGGAGCCGAGGAAGGGTAGATGTTCCAGCTCCTACATAAGCAGTGAGATTCATAATTTCAGAATTCCTCTCCTATAGTATAGACCCCCTCCCCTACATGTGCAGGGTCCATCTGACCCTCACCATGATATTCCTGGGGGGAAATGGGGCACGGCAAACTGCCACTAAGATACTCTGTAACTAAATAATCAGTCTTCCTCTGACCCAGAAGCCTTGTGTTTACTGTCAGATTTAAATGAATATAAATATAAAAAAAACTTACCAGTAACTTCAGAGATTAGGCCATAAAAGGCAATGTGGCTTCCTTCTCTCTCTCCCCTGACCCCATGGGAACCCAGCTATTAGGTTGGAGATGCCTTATGGTGAGGTCCTTGTGGCAACAGGGCAGAAGGCTCTGGCCAATAGCAGTGAGGAACTGAGGCCTCTTGCCATCAACCATGTGAGGAAGCTTAGAAGTGAATACCCCAACCCCAGTCTAGCCTTCAGATGACTGCAGCCCTGGCTGACATTTTGGCTGAAACCTCATGAGAAACCCTGATGCAGAAGCACCCATTAAATTGCTTCTGAATTCCAGACCTATGGAAACTGTGAAGTAATAAATGTTGGTTTATTGAAGCTACTAAGTTTTGGGATAATTTATGCAGCAAAAGATAACTAAAACAGTTAGCCAGAGTTGGTTTCTATTGCTTGCAACTGAAGAACCCTAATACAGTGTATAAGATACTTGGTACAGAATGTTGCAAGTACTCAACACATGGCAGCAATCACTATTATATTATTAAGAGATTAAAGCTACCCATTCTGTATCCCTTTAGAGGGCAGACATAGAACTGATGGGGAATAGTTATAGGAAGGTAGAGTTCAGTTCAAAGAAAGAAAAAATAATAATTTCAATAATTAGAACTGGAAACAAGGGAGCAATATACCTAGCTAAATAATGATCTCTCCTTGCTTAGGATTCAAGTAGAGGAGGGAATTATGGATGCTGTAGAATAAATTCTTGCATTGGGAGGGAAGTTGAACTAACCAACCTTGGTTATCCTCTCAGCTTTAGGATTCTGTCATTCTACAATTCAACATGGCCTAGGAATGCTTGCTTAATGTAATCATAGCCAACCTCTCCCATTTCTTGGGACAATCAGCCCAAAGATGACATCAGCTGAGAAGGTCATTGAGGGAAGGGGGAAATAGAACAGGAGGATTTGTGAGCAATCTGCTAGAGCACCAAGCCAGAATCTGATTTCTACATAAAATGTGACAGTCCTGAGGTTGAAATCTTCCAATAAGTAAGCAACTTAAAAAATAATAATCTTCAAATAAAGAGAAACAAGGAAACTGACCCAATAACAAGTTAACTTAAAACTTACAAAGGAAAACACACACATACACACACACACACACACGGAAAGGAAAGAAAGAAAAAAAAGAAAGAAAGAAAAAAATCCTTGAAATAGGCCACAGAGTTTTGGCAAGCCAATCCTTGCAGACCAGAGGGAAGGGCAGCCAGGAGTCTCACAATCGTAGAGTCAGGGAATGACTAAACCATGAGCCAGACCTTGGCCAGTGCTACAGTCAAATATATCTGAATTCTGCAGAGGTTAAATAAATGATTACAGCAAGATTTCACAAGGACAGCAATCAAAGCTGAGAACAGATAAACCAATATTTGGGGAGCATTGTGAACAAATTACTTCCTTTAGAAACTATGAAGATGCTGCCAGGATATCTCTATCGAAAATCAAAACACTACACCAAAGAAGCTTAGCCAATAACCTAGAAATCATCAGCAGAGGCTATTGGCTAGAACTAGGAGAGAATCATAACCCAATTACACTGTTCAGATTACTGGGAAAGGAAGTATCTGCTGTGTAATCCACAAAAAGAGGAAATGAGAAAATTACTATTGTAAGACTTTAAAAAATGGAACTGCTCAAATGGAAATGGAGTGAGCTTAAAGGGTCGAGGTATGTACCGACGTAAGTTGTACGGGTTTGCCTTCCCTTGGCTCCCCTAAGGGTGCTTTGATCATTCTCTAGGAACCCAAATTTCCTTTCAGCTAAAAAGTTCTGTAGTCTCAGTTGTGATCATATTATAGTTACATAGAGCTTAAATGTTTAGATTTTATGTACTTTTTGGAGTAGCTCCATGTGGAAGAAGACCCAGGACGTTCTAAATAATGTCCTTGCAGCCAAGATATCTGGAGCCTCAGGATCTATTTGTGTGTTCTCAGTGCTATTACTTTACGCTATGTGTTGACAAGGCTGAGAGAACTTAAGATACCAGCTAAGACCTGCATACTATGGACAAACATCTCCAAACTGGGCAGAAATCACATTCTCAGCCTTGCTCAGACCATCTCTACTGATGATGCTCTCACTGCTTATTAAGATGATGGGAGGGGGGCCAAATTGAGGAGAAAATTATAACATTTTTGTTATTGAAAACATTTTTTGTTAAAATGATTTAAATGTGGAGAGCAGGCTTAACCTATAAAAATTGTTCTGAGTGTTTACACATTTAAGTTGAGCGTGTGATATCACATAGTCTACTGTGATGCAGTCTCTATGGTCTATGTCATAAATTACATGTACTGAAAATGGCACAATTTACCATACCACCATTACAGAGTCAATTAAATCTTCTAAGATTCTGCTAGCTAGGCTGTGTGGGGGAAGGTCCTTAGTAATATTAATAAAAAGGCCCAGAACAAAAGAGATCGAAGACCCACAGCACACTCAAGAAATACCATTTTAAAATGAGAAGAAATTATCCTGCATTTCAGAAAAGAAATGTTCCCATGAGTTCTATGGGTTACGGAATCCCACAGGTTTAGATTGGAATTCTATTTTCATATCCCTCAATATGTGACCCAAGCAAGTGACATGACCCTTTGAGTCTCAGCTTCCTGCCTGATAAAACAAGGAAATAACATATTGCTCCTAAGATTATAATGAGGATCAAATGAGTCAAAACTGAGGTGCTTAACACAGTGCTTTGTAAGCAGTAGATGTCCTTTAAGCAATAGCTATCATTGTTGTAAATGTATGGGTACAATATAAAGACATTTCTTTCAAGCTTAATGTAGATATGAAGGGACAACCCTCTATAACCCATATCCTACAATGAGAAGACAGTTGCTGATTTTTCCTGCAAATCTCACTGACTGAAGCACATTCGAGGTTAAGAAGTAGATACCAGCTATTTAAAGAATGGTATTTAATGAATATTTTTTTCCCACTCTCCATTTCTTTTGCTTGAGGCTTTTATAATGTCTACGTTCCTAGCATTCTGGCAGGGAAGAAAAATTAGTACAACAGTATTCTGGTTTATATTGTGCACAGCATAGTAATTTGCTATCTCAAGGGAAATTCTGTGATTATGGATCTTTATATAGGAGCTATTGCTTAAAGCCAACTCCTTGCTGTGGTAACAGTTTTGCAGAATGGTGAAACCAAAAGCCTTGACTTTGGTTTCTGACATTAATTAGTTCATTATAAATGTGCCTTGACTTATGATGGGGTTATAGCCCAATAAACTCATCATAAATTAAAAATGTGGTAAGTGGAAAATGCATTTAATATACCTAACCTACCAAACATCATAGCTCAGTCTAGCCTACCTTAAAGTTGCTCAGAACACTTATATTAGCCTATAGTCGGACAAAAATCATCTAACACAAAGCCTATCTTATAATAAAGTGTTGAATGTCTCACGTAATTTATTGAGTGCAGTGCTGAAAGAGAAAAACTGAATGATTATATGGGTACT
>CAUYRT010057653.1:0-27611 GCA_963574885.1 Lepilemur ruficaudatus
GGCTCACACCTATAATCCTAGTACTCTGGGAGGCTGAGGCAGGAGGGTCACTTGAGCTCAGGAGTTTGAGACCAGCCTGAGCAAGACCAAGACCCTGTCTTTATTAAAAACAGAAAATTAGCTGGGTGTGGTGGCATGTGCCTGTAGTCCCAGCTACTCGTGAGACTGAGGCAGGAGAATTGCTTGAGCCCAGGAATTTGAGGTTGCTATGAGCTAGGCCAACGCCACAGCACTCTAGCCCAGGCAACCAAGCGAGACTGTCTCAAACAAAAAAAGAAAGAAAGAAAAAATGAAATAATAAAGTTAGCAGAAGAAAATGTGGAAGAATTCCTTTAGTTCTTTGGACTTGGGAAGGCCTTAATAACTTGCTCAAAATAAAAAAAAAGGAAAAAATTAAATCCAGGTATTTTAACAATAATTTTCTGTATGACCAAAACAGAACAAAACCAAACCTCCATAAGCAGGCTTAAAAATTCTTGTGGGAGAATATTTTTAACATACCACACAAAATAGGGATTGATATCTCTAATATATAAACTTACTAGAAATCAATAAGAAAATGGCCACCAAGTTGAAAAATGACAAAATGATGGTAACAGGCAGTTTACATAAAAGGCAACATTGTTGATGCAAAGAGAAATGCTGCTTAAAACTAGAAATTGAGATTTGGTTTTTTTTACTTGTCAGGTTGGCAAAAATTCAAAAGCTTAGTGATACACTCTGTTGATAAGGCTATAGGGAAACAGAGACTCTTTATATATTGCTGGTGAGAGGTTAATTACAAGATTTGTGGCAGACCATTTGGCAAACTCGCCAAAATTACTAATGCATAAATCATTTGACTCAGCAATTCTGTCTTTATAACTTATTCTACAGGTATATTTGTACACATGCAAAACACAGTATGTGTAAGGTTATTTATTGTGGTATTATTTATAATAGTATAATACTGGAGAGCACTCAAGTGTGTACCGTTAGCAGCCTGGTTCCATGACATGGGCTATGTACATACAATACAGCTGGAAGAAAGGATAAGGAAGCTCTGTGTATGAATATGGAAAGGTTGCTTATATGAATAAAAGCAAGGTACAGAAGACTATAGGTAGTATGCCAATATTTATGCAAAAAGAAAGAAATAAAACTGTATTGTTTATTTGCTTATCTATACATAGAGAAACTGCAGAATATATTAGAAACTAGTACCTATGGTCACCTGTGGGAAGCAGGTGGGGCAAAAGCTGGGCAGAAGTTGAACAGAGATGGGAGGGAGACTTTTTGCAAAGTAATTATATATAGGTATGGCATTTAAGCCGTGCAACTGTATTATTTTTTAAAATACCACTATTTTCTTTGACTATTTCTTTTTCTTTTTTTATGTTTTCCAAGACGACATGGTAAGATCAGAGACAGTGATGAAGAGAATGACCCAGATGATGAAGATGCTATTGTTAATGCAGTGGGGTGTCTTGGACCTTTCAGTGGGCTCCTGGCACCTGAACTGCAGAAGTACCAAAAGCAAATTAAAGGTAAAGATGTGGCTCTTAATTTAGGTTACCATGATGTGTTGGTTTACTATGTAACAAGGATGTTGTTATTGTATCCTATAGATGCCTCAGTAATTTCCTGAACTCATTATCACTATTAAAAGTCTTTACATAGGTGTACAATATGTATTTTTTTATAACTCATCAAACTGTATGATCAAACTGTACATTTCACTAAATACAAATCATACCTCAATAAAAATATTTTGTAAAGAGTCAAAAAAATGTCTTTAGAAAAATATCTTCTGTTACTTTATCATTTGATAGGATCTTTCTGTATTGTATGTTGCATGCATAAATAGACATTTCTTTTTTCTGAGACAGGGCCTCGCTCTGTTGCCCAGGCTGGAGTGCAATGAGTGGCTCAATCAGAGCTCACTGTAACCTCCAACTACTGGGCTCAAGTAATCCTCTTGCTTCAGCCTCCCCTGTAGCCTGTACTACAGGTGTGCACCACCACACCTAGCTGATTTTTTAAAAAGAATTTTTGTAGAGATGGGATTTTACTATTTTGCCCAGGCTGGTGTTGAACTCCTGGGCTCAAGTGATCCTCCTGCCTTGGTCTCCCAAAGTGCTGGGATTACAGGTGTGGGCCACCATACCTAGCCATTTTTTTCTGTGCAGTGACTTTTGCTTCCCATTCATCTGATTCAACTTTATATGCTCAGTTCCTTAGCATAGAGCCTGGCATATAGTAGATGCTTACAATATTCTGAGTTTAATTGAATTCATTCCAGACTGGCTTCTCTTCCAATAGAATTACCCTTTAAATCCAAAACATTATGGGAGCTTGTACTTGAATGTCTTGAAGAAACTCATTATTTCACAAGATACTTTGCTAGATTCTCAATTCTAGTTGCAGATAGATAACCTCCACCAACCAGTTCTAATAGTTCTTCTCTTTGGAACAAAACAGAACAAGTCTATTCCTCCTCTACCTGTCAGCTCTTCAAATCTTTCAGGATAACTATCGTATCTCCCAAAGCTTTCTTGAAGGCCCAAGTTCAGAACTTCTCTAAGCATTTCTCTTAAGATATGACTTCTAGACCTTTTAATATTCTATTAATTTACCTCCAGAAACCCTGTAATTTGTTAATATTCCTCTTAAAAATGTGCTCTAAATCAAATAATCAAATGCCATTTTTTATGGGATTTTTTTTCCTGAATAGACTTCCTGTGGTCAAGACATTATCAGTACTATGAACTCTTTTGAAACAGTTTGTGGTTCTCCCACTGTGTCCTTTCCCACCTCTGGTGGCAGCTCTTCCTTTATTCTACCTCTTCTAGTTTAAAACTGATGTGGGAACCAGCTAAAAAAAGTTGAGAGGTTCCAGCTATCCTAACATCTGATGAGAGTGTTATTCTCATCACTGTCATTCTCCTTGTTCAAAGAGGATAGAAACTTACTGAAAGAGGACAGGAACCGAGTAAACGTGAGGCCCTTCTGCGTTCTGTTTGCCATCTGCCAACTTTGTAGTGCCTTCTTGACGTCGGGAGGCTATCGGGTTTTTGTTGTTCTTGTGTAGAAGGTGGCAGTGGTGGCACCTGCTGTCTTTTTTTTTTTATTGTGATTGTTTTGAGTATTTTCTCCAAGTCTCAACTTGTTTTGAGTTTTAACCTACTTGATGGCTGGGTTCACACTGCTTTGTGTGTATGTCCGTGGTATGTGCCCTTCTCTCATCTTTTAAAATGGCTTTTAAAAATCTGAACCCAGTGAGGGTCTTCTTGATTTCTGAATTGCCCTCCACCCTCTTTCTTGTTGCCTGGATTTCAGCTTTTCCCTTCCAGCTATGGGATCAGTATGTATTTTAATGCTGAAGTTTTTGAATCTGCATTCCTGTAGTCTGGGTATATGTTCCATTTTTTCCTCTATTTTTCTTTCTGTGCAGTTATGTGCTCTAGAATGAAATGATCACTGTCTCCTAAATTTCATCATCGTTAGTCTTTTTTGTTGATTTTGTTCCGATTAGCAGTTTCCCTTCTAATTTTCTTCTCCTCAGAGAAGTGATTTCAGTAAAAAAAAAAAAAAAAAAAAATGAAGTCAATGTATGAGATGTTCAGCATTTGAATAACACACTCATCAGATGTTAGGATAGTTGGAATCTCTCAACCTTTTTTCAGCTGGCTCCCACATCAGTTTTACAGATTGTGCTAGCCCAGCCTGGTTCTCTCCCCCTTTGGCCTGTGCAGTCTGTGAGTATACTCCCACCATGGTAACTTTCTCTTTTGTGGATGTAATCTCAATTCTATTTAAGAGACAAATCTGCCAGTTGTAGGTGTCATAGGAACGGAAACCATGTCCAATATAACAACACAGTAGACAGGAAATGTTTGTTAAATGGAAACAACCATTCATTTCTAGTGATACAGTGGTCTGAGGTCTTGCTAATTTTGTCAAATATGTTACTATTTTTAACTTAAGAAAAACTTTTAATGACAGTCTAAGTTCTACAAACTATCAGTCCCTTATAAATCCTCATGCAGTTGTGTGGAAATCTGTACAATGATTTTAGATCTCTAGAGTTATATTTTTCTAACGGGCTCTTAGAAAATGGTAGTAATTTTTATCCAGAGGCAGTTGATCTTATGTCTATATAATGAACAAACTGGTAAAATCAAACAATGAATCCACACAGCTCATATCTGGCCCACAGTTAGGTTAAAAAGAAAATGCAGAAATATTTTCAGGAGCAAATCAAAACAAGCACTAGACAAATTCTAGTGTACATTTTTTTTTGGTGCTTTAGAATTTCATGGGAGTTAAGATACTACACTAGGCCGGGTGTGGTGGCTCACGCCTGTAATCCTAGCACTCTGGGAGGCCAAGGCGGGTGGATCGCTCAAGGTCAGGAGTTTGAAACCAGCCTGAGCAAAAGCGAGACCCTGTCTCTACTAAAAATAGAAAGAAATTAATTGGCCAACTAAAAATATATAGAAAAAATTAGCCTGGCATGGTGGTGCATGCCTGTAGTCCCAGCTACTCGGGAGGCTGAGGCAGGAGGATCACCTGAGCTCAGGCGTTTGAGGTTGCTGTGAGCTAGGCTGACACCACAGCACTCTAGCCTGGGTGACAGAGTGAGACTCTGTTTCAAAAAAAAAAAAAAATTAAGATACTACACTAGGTTGTAGTGTAATCAGTTCCCATTTAATCCTGTTCCCCTCCACCGATCATCTGCCTGTGTCTTTTCCCTGGGGTGCAGAGCCAAATGAGGAGCAGAGTCTGAGATCTAATAACATTGCAGAGCTGAGTCCAGGAGCAATCAATTCCTGTCGAAGCGAATACCACGCAGCTTTTAACAGTATGATGATGGAACGCATGACCACAGATATCAATGCACTGAAGCGGCAGTACTCTCGAATTAAAAAGAAGCAACAGCAGCAGGTTCATCAGGTGTACATCAGGGCAGGTAATGTGATTCTTTGTTTGAATCAATTTCAACTCTATCACAACTTGTGAAATGTTGTGAAAAGAACAAATGATCCTAGAGGGCCTTGGAGTTACTAACCGAAGTTCAGCATCCATAAACACAGCTGGCATGAGATAATAGCATATTTAGGATCTCATTTTTTATTTTATTTTATCAGGCTCTAAAGAAGAAAAAGAGCAAGCAGCTGATGGTATTAAACACTTCTCTACTGTTTGTGCTTGTGGAGAGGGATTTACAAATGATTAGAATATTGCAAAGCCATGCAATCCTTGGACTTGAGAAATTTTGGAGCTACTGCCTCATAAATTTTATGCCTTTGAAAATAGAATTTAGTCATCTGTGCACTAGTAAATTAAGCTATACACTAGTCATTTAGGTAGTGTTATAACAGATGTTGTGATCAGAGAAAATGGAAAACAACATTAAAAAGCCTGTGCCTTGCTGATGGGTTAGCAATATCTTGGGAGTGTACTATGAAGAACACAATTGCAATACAATTGGAAGCGCTCTTTTCCAAGGATTGTCAGGCTTCTTTTTCCTCTTCTTAATTACAAAAATCCGAGTGAACAATCTGCTTTATTATTTAATATATGCTGATTTGGGTGTGTTTTTTCATGTTCTAAGTGAATACTCTAATGAAAATGATGCCTATCCAGAATTAGCTTAGATATAAATTTGACATGTTTTTAAGTGGCTTGTGAGCATATGACTGATCTTGTACAAAAACTGAATTTATTTAATACCTTCTACTTATCAGGGAGGAATAGGCAACTTCTAGAAGATTCTCACTTTATACTGAGTCATTAAGAAAGCAATCACAA
The DNA here is from genome assembly GCA_963574885.1 of Lepilemur ruficaudatus. Taxonomy (NCBI): domain Eukaryota; kingdom Metazoa; phylum Chordata; class Mammalia; order Primates; family Lepilemuridae; genus Lepilemur; species Lepilemur ruficaudatus. The sequence goes on from CAUYRT010057653.1 coordinate 5,794, forward strand.
AAGAAACTATCAATTACAGCACTTTAATTTTCAAAAACATTGGCATATACCTTTCCTCATTTGTCCTTATATCTATGAGGAAATCAAGGACAGTTAGTCTTATCTTCTTTTAAATGGTGAAGAAATGGTGATTCAGGAAGGCTTTGCAATTGTCCAGGGTTACATGGCTATAGTGAGTGGTCAGGCCAGGGTTACATCCCACATTCTTTGTACGGTGTTTTTCAACTATATTATACGAGTCTTTGGGATGGTGGACAATCACCACTGCATACTAAATCAGCCCTGAGGCTTATACTCTCTAGTCAGGGATCAGAAAACTGTGGTCTGCCGGCCAAATCCTGTCCACCGCCTGTTTTTGTAAATAAAGTTTTATTGGAACACAGGTATACCAATGTGTTTACAAGTTGTCTGAGGTTGCTTTCACACTACAGTGGCTAAAATATTTACAGTCTGGTCCTTTACAGGAAAAGTTTGCTGACCCCTGTTCTAGATCATGGTTTATGTGGTTCTCTTTAAGGGAGAGATGGTTGCTCAAAGACACAGTCCTAGAGCACTGGTTCTCAAACTTTAGTGTGCATGTAAATCACTTGGGGATCTGCTAAAATACAGAATCTGTCTCAGGAGGTTTGGAGTTGGGCTTAGATTATGCATTTCTAACAATGTGCTGCTAATGCTACCATGTAGGGGGCATACTTTGAGTGGCAAGCTTTTGGAGGAGAGGGTACAGGGTAGGATTAGCAGCACAGGTGGAGAGATTGAACTTGAACAAAAGACCTTAGCTTCTGAGTCTTAACGGAAAGTGGTGAGGATGGTGGTTGAGGTACCAGCTTCCCAGGTTTGGGAAGATGGGAAGTAGAGGTCTTTCAGACCTGAGAGCTTCTGTTTTAATAGAGACATTGGGGAAAGTTATTAGCTGGGAGTAAGTTGGGGGTTGGGAATAAATGGGAACTTCAAGTAATGAAGATTTGCATTGAAAGGAGAGGAAAAGGAAAAGATTATTTGGTGGCATTGAGGACCCAGCAAAATAGGAAGTCATGAATTTGAAGGGCTCAGTTTCCAAAACAGGAATGTGGACCGTGGACCACAGTTGGGGCTTTGCCAGTACGTGCGACAAGGGGATACGGCTACCTGGAGCGTGTGGTTTATTGGTGAGGCGGTGGTCCAGGTGATTGGCATCTGGCAGGGTTGGGATGGAAGGAAGCTGATGATAGACAAGGGGTTATGAGAAGGAACCAGAAGTGTCTGTGGTTCAGTACGGGCATAGTTAGACTGAGAGTCTGAGAGCTAAAAGAGTCAAAAAGGAATATTAGGATTAAATATTTTTCATGTAAGGTAGAGCCAGGTGATACGGTTTAGGATGGAACTGGAGAGGTTGAGGAACTATGAGAACAGGTAATGGCCAGGCCAGTCACAGTGACAGGAAAAAATAACCCAGGGAGGTGCTAGGACATCGGATGAAGAGGAGACAGTTGTCAGAGTTTTTAGTCAATATTAGGGTGTGACCAGAGATAAATGACAACAGTTGAGAAGGGTGGGAGGAAGTACAGCCAGATGACCTGAACATCAAGGAGGAATGAAGTTCACACAAAGACAGAGAAGCCTTCTCCCTATGACTTCTGGCTGTTGCTGTCATCCCTGGGACCGAGTGTGTTGAATGTGGCATTGGAGATGGGGCATGGTCATAGCTGCAGGAGGAGGACTATAATGCTACAACAGTGCCCTCTAAGAGAGCAAAGCTTTTGGTGCTTTCTACTTTTCAGTTGACTTTCCAAATCTATTGAGGACCCAGGAGTGGTTTTTCATACCTAGGGCCAGACACTGGATGGCTGTAATTTCACTCCCTTCTCATCACGTCTCTCATTCTGCTGTCTGTCTAATATGCAGTGTGTTCTCTTCCTACCTCTCTGAGGCTGACAGATGATAATCCATGTGGTCATGGTGTTTGTCATATTATCTTAAAAATCTTCCAAGATTTTCTAGATACAAGACCTCTGAGGTTGCTGCTCAGAGACAAAAGCTGTCCGTAAAAAACATTGGGGAGTCCAGGCTGTAATTAGTAATGAAGGGTCAGGGACCCTGTTCCTTTTTTTTTCATGTTCAGCCTGCTCGTCTCTTTGAAGAGGAGAGAACTGGTACCCCAGGCTCTAGGGTTGAATTCAGTTTCTGTTGTCTTCAGTCACGTGATTCTGCCAAGCCCTGGGAAATACATGGGAAGGGACATGGGGTGGTGGCGGATGGGGGGACCGCCACATGATTTCTGATCCGTGAGGGATGCGTTCCTCTGTGGTACATTTCACACTACCTTTCCACATTTCTTTCAGACAAAGGGCCAGTGACCAGCATTCTCCCGTCTCAGGTAAACAATTCTCCAGTTATAAACCACCTTCTTTTAGGAAAGAAGATGAAAATGACAAACAGAGCTGCCAAGAATGCTGTCATCCACATCCCTGGTCACACAGGAGGCAAAATGTCCCCTGTCCCCTATGAAGACCTTAAGACGAAGCTCAACTCTCCTTGGCGAACTCATATCCGAGTCCACAAAAAGAGCATGCCGAGGACCAAGAGTCATCTGGGCTGTGGGGACACAATAGGGCTGATAGAAGAGCAGAACGAGGCCTGCAAGACCAACAACCCGGGGCCGGCAGAGGCGCTTTCCTCTAGTAGTGCAGCGACAGTGCGAAGGGAAGGCCGCAGCGCCGAGGGCAGCGCTGGCAGGACAATTGAGGGGCAGTCTCCGGAGCCGGTGTTTGCAGATGCTGATGTGGACGTGTCTGCCGTCCAGGTGAAGCTGGAGGCCTTGGGACTGAGCCAGAGGGCTGCTGCTACTGAAAATGAGCCCAAGGCACTCCCACCCCGCCAGCAGCACTGCCCAGAGCCACCTGATGCACCCGGAGAAAACAAAGCCACCAGCAAAGCTCCCCAAGTCAGCAACTCAAAAACCATCTTTAGCCCTTTCCCCAGTGTCAAGCCACTGCGGAAGTCGGCCACCGCCAGGAATTTGGGACTATACGGACCTACAGAAAGAACCCCCACCATGCACTTTCCTCAGATGAGCCGGAGCTTCAGCAAATCCAGTGGTGGAAACAGTGGCACTAAGAAACGATGATGTCCCCCAGAAACTTTGTATCTGGACTCACCTTTTCCTGGTGGCGTAAGGGTTCCTGCTGAATGGCTCCAAAAGAGTTTTGTGTGTCCAATAGATAGGTTCAGAGATGAGCGACAGTGTATAGTGTATAAAGGGGGGGTTGGAAGTTTTAAAATGGGAGTTAGAATAGGGAAACTTTCCCATCCACTTGATAACTGATGAAGTGGATTCTTGTGGCAAAATAAATATTGTGGTTTTAAAGTGTAAAGTTTTCCCAAGTTTTCATTGTGAACTATTTAGAAAAGAATGTAAACCTTCCTAGACTGTTAACCTCCTTCTTCCATCCTCCTGTTCTGAGGGCCATCGGGGTCCCTGTGACAACACCCCCCAAACCTTCCGGTTCTCTGAGTGTTGTTATAATACTCAAGCATGCACATACCAGCCTGCTAGAACAGAAACTGTACAAAGAAAGTTTCTTTGTTGCAAAAAACTTCCCGATGTTTGTCTTCATGCTCTGTTGGAGGGATTGTTTGTATGTGTGAGTTTTTCCTCAGTGCCAGTCTCAAAATTGTTTTTTTTTTTTCTTATGCTAAAGTGTAGGAGAAGAATCTAGGTAGCCTTTCTTTAACTTTCTTCCTGCAAAATGAAGAAAACCTTTAACCTGTTGAAATTTAGGTTGATAACCAGCTTGAAGATCTTACGCAGAGAATACACATAGGATATGCTTTAAGCAGTCGCTCTGAACAGCTTGCTCATGCCACTAAGCTTTTCCTGAGGTTCATCTTCTCCTCTCGAGGAGAGCTGTGGTCCTCAGTGGTACAGATGACTTGGTGGGCTCCCGTGGCGCTCGACCTGCGTCCCCTGCCACGCCATGCAGCTCACTCACCCACCAGCTCTCCACTGTAGACGCACAAGGCCTCTGCTCAGAAGCCAGAACACAGCACCTGTGACTCTGTTCCTTGAATTTTGTGCTTTTTTTGATTGGAGTCCTTCGTTGAGTACTTTGTTACTTGAACACTGCCTTTCTCCAGAGATGGCCCCAGTGCTTTCTAGCTTTCTCTCACCCACTCCTGCCTGGGCCCAGCGGGTCAGAGAGAGCACCTCTTGTCTCCACTGTGCAGATGGGAACTCTGAGCCACGCACAGGTGAATAGCACTCAGTTACTCAAGGTAAATCCTCCTGGTATTCCATGTGACTTAGCCACATTTCCTCCAGTGCAGTAGGTGGGTGTAATGCTCTTTGTACACAGGTGCATTGGCTACATAGGTGTCAAAACCGAGACCGGGAAGCCATTCACTATACTCCCTCCTGACTCAAAGGACCTTTCTCCAGATGGTACAGAGTCCTGTGATGGCATTTCACAGAACCAGCTCTGACTTCCTTATCCTGAAAAGGGATTTTACAATGCTGCATGCACCTGCCATTTGGCTAAACAAAAGGCTCCCTCCTCAGTCACCTCCTCCCCACCATGATTAGCAGAATAGACTTAGCATCTTTATCTTCATCTCTGGAAGACTTTTGGTGATGCTTGCAGGAGTATTGTTGATGAAGTCAATATTAATTTGAGCTAATTGGGTTGCTAATTTTGAAACCAAAGCTATAATTTTGGAGAGGGCTTTTACTCTGAGAGGTTCTAATTTTTATAAAGTGGAGAATGTGGTTGTGTGGGCTTTTTTGAACAAAACATAAGAATGCCATATTCAGTGAGAAAAGCTATTTTATCCCCTTTGTGGTATTTTTACCCCTAAAGGAACTGAAGATGGAAAATATGACTAATAAGTTACTGCAGTTTTGGTCTTGAATTCTGTGCCATCTGAAGTTAGCATGCAGCTTCTTAAAAAGCAGCCATGCCCACGGCCTATTTCTTGGGAAGGGTGTGGGTGGAGAGTTGGGCTTACTTTGCATACCACCCTCAGGAAACCCACTGCATTTTCCAAAGTGAAGCAAATGACACGAGTCTCTTCCTTCTGCCAAACTTTACAGATAAGAATGATTCCACCTCATATTCTTTTCTTCTCTCCCTTCCCAGATGAGTCAGAATGGCTATGTCTGACTTGACATCCCTCAAGGAGAACATGAGAATTGTTCATTCCTCTCTTGAATCAGCTCACTAGCTCCCTGATGGTTGAGGTTCAAGGAGATGGGTAATGAGGTGGAGGCCGGTTTCCACCGAGTAACTGGGGTTGCACCATTGCCCTCTACCGGCTGTCTTAGTGTTGACGGCACACATTGTGCCCTGCGAACTCTCTCTTCTCACCCATTTCCTGGGGTTGGTCTTCCTGAGAAGGGGATGGATAAAATGGCTCATGGTTTGGGATAAGTATTTGTTGAAAGAGTGAATGAATAACTAACTGAAAAGATGATAGTCCTTTGAGAGAAAAATTACCTTGTCAGAATTTTAAAAATCCAACAGATTCCTGTTAAAGCACTCCTGTACCACTAACATGCATGCATTGTACCAAGTCATCACAGTGTGAGTTGGTCACTTTACGAGCCTTGCCTACCTTAGAAAATAAAGAATTCTGCAGTAGCCTCTACCACACAGCATGTACAAAGACCAGTACAGACTTGCTATCTTCCCTATGTATTTGACACTGTATGCAAACACCAGAAGTACTTAACAAGTAGCAGTTTCTTGATTTTTAGATCTGTCTGTAGCCTCTTAGCACTTCTGCTGGGAGCCGACTCATTCCCATGCCTCTGCACCTCTGTCCTCTTACAAAAGGCTCCAGATGATCTAAACCTAGTTTGTACCCTGTCGGCTGTAACTGTTTGGAATATTGTATTCCTTTTTTTGTCTCTCTTGTTGTTAAGAATTGTATTGATTACAAAGATATATACATAAAGATTCTCTTTGTCGTATCTGTCCTGCTGTTTTCTGAGTGCATGGGTGGAACACTGTTGTGACATTCCCTTCTCCCTTCTCTTTTCTCTTCACTGCTCCCTCCGCCACTTGGTCACATGAATCAGGGAAACAGCCCAGTAAGCTCCTCTCCCCCAATCTAATCACTGGGTTGCAGGGTGGCCTGTGACCCACTCAGAACTTGCAGAATAGCCAGTTTCTAAATATGAGTAAGCAGAGTTTACTTAAGAGTGTGTGTGTGTGTATAAAAAATTAAACTTTAGATCTATTTTCTCTTAATAAAAACAGAACAATAAGAATACAATTTAGCTTCATGGTGTGAAAGATTCTAAATGAATAGAGAGCTGTGATCAAGTGTGTAGTTGCTGCCATCTCCCCTTATAAAGTCCCTCTTTACGTGGTTTCTGAGTCACGTTGCTGCATACAGCAATCATTTGAGGCAGCATTTATAATATATAATCTATGCATGTACCATTATTTACACAAAGGTATGTTGAACATACTAGTTTGAAGCTGCTCTTCCAGTAACTGCGCTTCCACACCATTTTTAGTGAGTAGTATTCCATAATGTGTTCATGCCAAAATTTACATAACGCGTACCTTGTTGTCAAACAATTGGTTTCTGATTGCAGATAGTAGTGGAGAGAGAATCCTGATGTATCTTTGTACACAGCCTTATTTTCTTAGGATATGTTCACAGAAGTGGAGCTGCAGGGTCAGAAAATATGTCCATTTTTGAGACATATATATCCAAATTGCTATCCTTCAAGGTTGAACTTACTATATATAAGCAGAGAATGAGAATGCCTTCTTCTCCACACTCTGGAAGAGGTAGCAGTTTTTTCTTTTTTTTTTTTTCCCCTTCCTAGGACCTCTAGTGTTGAAGAGTTGACAGCAGTGTTGAATAGAAGCAGTGATAATGGGCACTCACATCTCATTCCTGACTTTTAAGAAAAACCCTTAAGTAAGATATTTGCTGAGATTTCTGTTAAGTACCTTTTATTGGGTTAAGGAAGTTACCTTTAATTTTTTTTTTTTTTTTTTTAAGACTGGTTCTCACTCTGTCACCCAGGCTGGAATGCAGTGGAGCTCATTGCAGCCTTGTACTTCTGGCTCAAGCAGTCTTCCTACCTCATCCTCCTGAGAAGCCGGGACTACAGGTGCGCGCCACCACGCCTGGCTAATTTTTTTTCATATTTTTAGAGATGGCGTCTTGTTATGTTTCCCAGGATGGCCTCCAACTGCTGACCTCAAGTGAGACTCCAGAATCACTGAGATTATGGCTTTTATTCTTTTCTTGCTAAGAGATTCCCCCCCCCGCCCATGAACAGTCATCGCATTTTATTAAATGAACTTTAATTGTGTCCTTTGAGAAGGGAGTAGTGCTTGGGACTTGGTGTCTTGAACTCAAGAAAATAGCCATTACCAGTTTTCATCAGAGAATATTAGATAGAGTTGGAAGTGATGCCGTAAAAGTTTTATGTGCGAAATGTTCATTGAAGTATTAAATTTACTTATGGAAATTTGAAAACAATGTAAACATGTGAGAGTAGGGGAAATGATTGGGTGAATCATGATTCATCTCCAGGATGGAACTTCAATGGCCCATGAGCATGTGGGCCCTTGAAATGTGAGTTACCCATTGTCCACATCAGGCAGTTCAGATTAAAGTCAGCAAAATCTGGAGTCCCAGAGCTGCTGGGATACAGCTGTGTGGTTCTTCTGCAAAGGCAGCCTGTGCTCACTCTAGTGGGGACTGAAACGGCCCTGGTGCTGTAGGTGTTGGATCAGCTTCCATGCAGTTCCCTGTGGCCATCTCCTGATGCTGAGTGTCTTACTCAGTTCGGGCTGCTGTAACAAAGTGCCATAGACTGGGTGGCTTAAACAACAGTCATTTCTTTCTCACAGTTTTGGAGGATAAGAAGTCCAAGGTCAAGGTGTCTGCAGATTTGCAGTCTGGTGAGGGAGGCCCCACTTCCTGGTTTGCAGATGGCCACCTTTTGCTGGGTCCTCACATGATGGAGAGAGGGAACACGCTCTGGTCTGTTTCTTTTCTTATACGGGTGCTAATCCCATCATGAGGGTTCCATCCCCATGAACTCATCTAAACCTAATTACCTTTCAAAGGACCCACTTCCAAATACCATCACATTGAGGGTTGCTTCTTTCTTGGTGGTCTGCTCTGGTCAGACCAACGGACCTCCTGCAAAGTCACATTCCATCTCATTCTCTTTGTTCCTTCCAGCCTAGGCAGCCCTTAAATGAGAGCTCTACTCTGTGTTCCAGGGGCTTCAAGAGTCTTTTTTTTTTAAATTAGAAAGCCAACGGTTTCTTAATATTTGCATTCATGCTGTGACAATTCTAGTTTTCCTTTAGGCAATGCTGATTGCTAGAAATGAGGTGAATCAATTCCCTTAAGGAGCCAAAGGCTTTTCTGGGAGGAAATTAGCTGGTATCTCGACCCATGAATCTCCCTATTCCTAGAGAGTCCAGGAATCTGTATTAAAACAAAACAAAGCAACCACAAAACAAGAAACGTCCCTTAGAAATTTTAATGTTGAACTAGTTTTAGTGACCACTGATTAACCTAACTATAGTCATGTATCACTTAACAATGGGGATACATTCTGGGAAATGCACTGTTGTGCAGACAGCAGAGTGTACTCACACAGACCTAGATGGTATAGCCTCCTGCACACCCAGGCAGTATGTGGTATGTTGCTCCTGGCTGACAACCTGTGCAGCATGTTACTGTGTTGAATGCTGTCGGCAGTTGTAAGACAATGGTAAGCATTTGTGTATCTAAGCATGGGAAAGGTACAATAAAAATACAGTATTATCTCATGGGACTACCATCATGTATGGGATCCTTCATTGACTGAAACATTGTTATGCCACAAGTGACTGTATCTTAATGATCTCCTGCCTAGTCTCACTGCCACCCTTCTTGGACTTCCCCCACCGCACCCCACCTCTCTGCTTCTGTGGTTACCCATTGCTGCCACAGTGAGCTTTCTAAAACAAAAAACTTACCAGGCTACCCTTCTGGTCAAAATCCTTCCATCGTCCTCATTTTGTGGAGGATAAAAGTTAAAATCCTTATCTTAGCATGATTTTGCCCATGATTAACCTTCCAGCTTATTTTCCCATTCCTCCTCATTCATTTCATTGCCTCGTGTGACCTGTCATCACCAGCACAATAATATCAGCCACTTGTTGAGCTGTTCTGTGCTTAGCACTGTACTAGCTCCTTTCCATACCTATCCTATCTCACTTTTCCCTCCCAAGAGCCCTGCGTAGCATCTTAGCACTGTAATACAGATAATGAAAGTGGGGCAAGCAGTTATGTCCTTGGCCACTGTCACACAGCTGGTAAACAGAGTCCGGATTCATCTGATGCCAGAGCCTGAGCTTCTGAGCTCTTCCCTTGCGACACTGTGTTATAGCTTTGCATATAACTTGAAGTTCCCTGAAGCCTCCCACTCCCCCAACACCCTCATACCACTGTGCATTCATAAACCTTTGCTTTGAGCACCTTCCTTGCTCTAGTCTGCCTGGGAAATACCTACTAAACATCCCTTTAGTCTTATCACCCACATTAATGGGGTCAAATCCAATCCATGATTTGGGGCAAGTTACTTAATATCTGGGACCTTCAATTTCCACATATGGACAATGAGGGTAATAATTTTAGCCTCATATGGTTTGTTGTGGACATCTATCTTTGCTGCCTAGATTTACTACCTATCTTTGGCAACAATGCTCTGATTTTGCTTGAAGAACCAGCTCACCTCCACCTCTGTCCATGTACCTCTGGTGAGGTTGATGGCCTGAGCTCAGCCACTCACACTCTTCCTTCTGCTGGACCTGGTGTCTGATCCATGGATAAGCACACAGGAAAAGAAACCCAGTTCCTGGGCTCTTGAACTTTTGCTGCTCACTCTCTCTTTTTTGGCTGTCTCCCCGTGGTAACAACAGATAGCGTGGAGAGGTGCCAGAGTCAAGAAACATGCTTCCCGTTTCATGAAGAGGATTCTTTCCTCAAGCCCTTCAAGTTTTCTTTGGTCTTGAATCTCCTTGTCACAGAAGGTGAGGTGATTTTGAGCACAAAACTGTCTTTCACCAGTTTTGTCTACCATTCCAGTTCCATCTGCACTCACGCTGAGGCCTGTGGAGAGCTGAGTGACAGTAGGCAAACCATGAAAAGCTGTTTCATCCAATCCGTGAAATTTGGGAGCCCAAGCAGCATATTTGTGGGATTCCTCTCACAAAGTGTAATGGAAACAGAGAGCAGCATTTGCTCACCTTCCCCAGGTGGCCAGAAGCTTTCTCACAGAGAAGGCTCTAGCACATCTCCGATGGTGTCTGCTGGGAGGCAGTGGGACTGGGTGGGGGACTGGGTCTCCCGTGCCCTGCAGAGTTCAGCAGCACCCTGGGAGCACCCGCTGGGAGCACACTTGTTTGGGAACACATGAGAGGCACACCCTAAGGATTTTAAGAAAACCTGCCCAATTAGGGCTATGGGAGGACTTTACATATATATCTGTGACAACAGTGTTTTGAGTCTCTGCTGTTAGGGAGAGACCCTACCAAAAATTTGCTGAGGTCTGGGAAAAGTTGGGTTACATATGACTCACATGATAAGCGCCACAAATGTATATGCAACAGAATTTAACAGATGGTGAAAAGTTCATGGATTTTCATTGCATGTCCAGCTATAGAGTAGAATTTCTAGTGCATTTTTCAAGTGGGAAACAAAGCATAGTATTAGTTCATAAAAAGTGTTTGTATTGGAGTAATAAAAATCACTAAATGCCAGACCCAGAGATCATGTAATTTGGTGGTTTTCAATGTTTTTAAAGCAGCAGAACACTTAAAAAATTGTTGTTTAAACTTTTATTTTAAAGGGGTAATATTTGCACATGGTGAAAATTTTAAATGTACCAAAAAAGCACATAGTGAAAACTAGGTCTCCCTTCATGCCTCCTTTGTATCCTTCCTGAGATATTTTATGCATATGCAAGCACATTCACACACACCCACCCACCCACACACACACACACACATTTTCATAAGTAGCAGCATAATGACCTTCTGACCTCTCTTTTTCCACTCAATGTGTCATGGAGACCATTCCATAACAGTACAAGCAAAGCTGCCTCATTCTTTTAAACTGCTGCATAGATTTCCAGTGTGGATTTCCATTTTAGGTCTGTGCACAATGCATTTATCCTCTTGCATTTTTAGGGAATTTGTTTGCTTCCAATTCCATGCACGTGGAATATGCATATCCTTGTACATATGTTGTTATATTGCAAATGACCAAATTTAGCTCTGGGATAAATTCTAAGATAGAGAATTACTTGTCAACAATGTGCATTTATAATTTTGATAAATATTGCCAAATTATTCTCCAGAGATGTTCTATAAATTTCCATTTCCACTGGAAATGTATGGAAGTGCCCAATTCCTCCTACCCTTACATTACTTGGTATCTTACCAAACTTTTTGATCTTTTCTGATTGGATAGGTATTTAGTGGTATTTTAAAAGCGTGTATAAGGTTAACATACATTTAAAAGTTGTTTATATGTCCTTCATTCATAGCCTTTGCTCATTTTTGCTCTTTTTCTCTTCCTGATTTGTGAGTTCTTTATGCATTAAGAAAAACATCCTTGTCTGTAATATGAATTACAATATTTTTCTCATTTTGTCAATTATCTTTTGACTTTGTTTATGCTAATTTTGTGACATATATAGATTTAAAATAATTTTTATTTCATCACACTTATCAACCTTTTCTGTTATAGCTTCTGGTTTATATATGATATTTGAGAAGGCATTCCCTACTTTTGTTATTTTTTTAAAATTCTCACATTTTTCTTCTACTACTTTTATCATTTTATTTTTATGTTTAAATCTTTCATCCATATGGAATTTACTTTTGTGTTGGATGTGAACTAAAGTTCCATTTTGACATTTTTTCCAGATGGTTACACAGTGGTCCCAACACCATTTATTAAATCATCCATCTTACCACTATCGATTTGAAATGCCACCTTTAGTACACACTAAATTTTCATATGTTTTAGGATGTGTACTGGACTTTCAGAGTATGACAGAACCCTGTGTCCAGACCAAATCTCCTGAGCAATATTAGAGCTACTCTGGTTGGGGTTGGGGTAGAGAGGCCAAACTCCTGCCCACTTGTTTCTCTTCTTGTTGCCTGACGCCACCCCTGGTGCCACTCTGTGGAGATCTTGGGGTTCTTGGGAGCAGAGTTTGAGAACCACTGATCTGGCTCATTCTTTCTTTTCCACTGATGACAAACTGTAGCTCAGTATAATTAAGTGACTTAAAATGATGTTCTGGCAAGAATGCTGTGTATGCCCTTCCCTCCCCACGTGCATGGAGTGTGCACACCATTGATTTAGAAGCTGCATAGATATGGGCGTCACAGGAAGTTGGTCAGAGAACCAGAGCTCCTGTCAGGGACCACTATAGGGTCAGAGGGCATGCAGAGATTTGGGGGAAGGATGTTCTAGAAAGAGGGGAGAGCAAGTGCAAAGTTTCTGAGATACATATTTAGAGCCATACGTATAGGTATAGAAATAGGAATAGGTGAAGTATAGATAATACAGAGAGAAAGAGATGGAGATAAATCTACAGATTAGTCTGTGCTGTAGCTAAGAGTAGGAAAATTTTTACTTAGCACCTGTTTATATTAATATAAGTGCTATAATTTTCACAACTAACAATCAACACATCATGTTTATATTGTTTATTTTATATGTTGTTTTTATTTATATTTTCATAGCACTCCTAAACTGAGCAGAATGATTGCAAAGTGTTGCCGATAAATGAGGATTTCCTCCCGAAGCCCTCTCTACTACAGCTGCTTTGTTTTGGATTTTGGTGTCAGCAACTCAAGGGTCTTGACTAATACAATAACTTTTGAAGTTTCTAGAAATGGGAGAGTGGGGAGAATAGCCTGCATTGTAGAGATTTGTAGAGAGAAAAATACAGCTTTGTACCCAAAGCCTCTCACTGAGAAAGTAGCCTGCCCCAGCGAGCCCTGGTTCTACTCTGCTTTTGAAAATTATCTTAGAGATAATCTCTGGAATCCCCTTTGAGAGGAACTGTCCATTCCCACTGGGTACAGAGAATGAACCATTGCTTCAATTTGCCTGATATGTGGTTTAGGGTGTCACTGGGGGGTGTTAGTGACTGAGATATCACTACTGCATGTGATGGCACAAGCTCACATACTACACTTAAATAGCTTGAAAGATCAATAAAGGATAAATACAACACTTTAAAACGTTCTTACTCAACAACAAAATTTGTGTAAAGACTTGCCAACTCCCCCAATCCCAAACCATTAATGATATAAAAATAACAAAGAATGCTTAAGTCACAACCATTGGATTTCCAGATTTTAAAAATATTATTTCTAGAAAAGGAATTAAATTAAGCAAAGATTTTATTTTTCTTGAAGTGGCTCTCTTCCAAAACAAATAGCAAAAGACAAAACAATAGAAACAATTGCTAACAATCAATGCAGAGAAATGAGTGGATTTGAAAAACAATAATAAAAAACAATTGCTAACCATCAGTCCAGAGAAATGGATGTATTTCGTAACAGTCTTATTAGTCACAACCATGTGTCATCCATGCAGGAGAGAAATGGGGGTCTGGCCTTCTGCATGGACTAGGTGTGAGTTTCTGAGCCAGAGGGTATATGGTAGGGTTGGGATTAAGGGTTTTCCTGCCTCATTTCATCAGGGCATGGTCACAGTTAAACCAGCAATTGTGTTTTTATGTCCAATGCCATTGGCCTTATAGTCTGAGAAACCCTCCCAGATCTGACAATGAGCTGACATGGGACCTGCGACTCTGCCACACTGATACTGATACCAGATGATATGGCCAGCCGTTATTCTCTATAGCTGCAGTCATCACATGTGGTCTGAGGACCTCGTGGCACCACGAGGTCCTTTCATGGGGTCCAAGAGGCCATACTATTTTATTAATAACACCAAGATGAGAATTACCTTTTCTGCTCTCACTTTCTCACAAGCCTCCGAGGAGCTTTTCAGAGGTTACGTGGTGTGTGATATCACAGCAGATCGAATGCAGGAGCAGATATGAGAAACCAGCTGTCTTCTATTAAACCAGACGTGAAAGAGATCTGCAACAATGTAGAGCAATGCCACTCCTGCACCAAATATTTTTGTTTTGGAAAACGTTGTTATTTTTCATAAAATGTTTTTTTTTGATAATAGATATATTGTATTTTAAAAGAATTAAAATATTTTGGTTGGATTTATACTACAGTAAATATCAAAAGTATAATGTATATAAACTTAAGCTCTTTAGGGTGCTCCTAATTTTTAAGAATTTATGTAAAGTTTAACATTTATGGAAAGGGCTCCAGAGGCCAAAAAGCTTGAGAACTCTGGGTCTAAGGGATAGTAAAAGAAGATAAAGATAACGATTAATGTTTACTGGGTGCTTCCTGTGTGACAGGCAGTGTGCTAAGAGCCTTACCTGGACTACCTCCTTTAACTCTCAGAACCGCCCTAGGAGTAGGTGCTAGTGCTCCTTCTTATGTGATAGATGAGGAGCCAGGGGCTTGGAGAGGGTAAGTTACTTTCTCAAGGTCGTAGAGCTGGAGAGTGGTAGAGGATGGAATTGAACCCACAGAGTGTGGCTCCAGCTTCCAGACCCTCAACCACCTGGTGGTGGTGCTTCTAGAATCCTGCCCCTCTGCGCCCTCATGTGGCCACCTGCCCCAAGTTAATCATTTGATGTAATGAGAGCAGCTGGGTCTGGGAGGCACCTGGAGGACAAGTACCACAGACACTGACAAGATCTCTCCACCTGCCAGTCAGGGTTGGACCAGAACAACTGTTCCCTTGGTGTGCTGGACACCACTGTCCTAAAATACAGTGACCAACACTGGTGTCTCTCTTCTTTTAAGTTACTCTGAGAGCCGAAGAACCGTGATTAGTAAAAAGCAAGTCATAGTTTTGTAAACACTGCCCTGTTTTTTAGTGCTCCATATTGAAATTTTCCAGCCCATTTCTTAACATGGAAACCATGGCCTTTACCCTCCTCCTTTCCACCAGGCCCTCCCTTGCACAGGTTCTCCCTATTTAATTAGGTGCTTGTTTAGAAGTTCTAGAGACTGAGTCTCCCATCCAGGTGCAACTCTGCTTAGTTTCCGCGATCAGACAAGATTGAGATCAGGTACATTTGAGGCGGTATGGCTGTAGACCAGAGACTGAGTCTCCAAACACTCCAGACCCCCACCAGGGGATCACTTCAAGGCTGTAGTTAATCTGTAGATAAACAGCCTTCACGATAACAGCACCCATTCACCAGGTGGAGCAGTAATTCAAGATGGTGACCACACTCACCAGCACCTCCTTGCCACTCCTGCGTTCCCTTCATACCAAATTCCCTTTTTAAACTCCTACCCTCGGCCCAAGACTTCAAAATGGTTTTTTTGAGGCCTAAGCCTTGGCCATTTTCCCACTGCCAGCTCGGGAATAAAGTCACTCTCCTTTCACTATACCTCACCCTTGTTATTGGCTTTTGCAAGCAGCCAGCAGTCCAGCCTGTGCTTGATTAGAGTTTTGCAGGAAATGAAAGCCAAGAACCACTATGATGGCATAGCCAATGGGCAGGCGTGGACTATGAAAGAGGCAGGGATCACTTGGCATCATTTCTCACTCTTGGATAAAGCTAAAAGGGACCTCAGAACAATGGCACGTTTTAGTCTAAAGAGAAAAAACAGTGTGTTTCTGATCTAAGGGAAAAATGATGGTGTGTTAAGGAATGTCAATAAGCAGATGCTAAACAAGCCTATTATTACTCATAAGAACTAATATTCACACAGATTTGAATTTGGCTGGGTGGGCAGAAAAATGTTCAAATATTCCCTTTTATACAAAGCATAGATCAGGCATTAACTCCCCAGGGCAATTAGCCTTAAATGGTCACACATTTGCATAAACTGGCACAATGCCTTTCTATCTCTTCTATTACCTTAACTAATTGCTTTACAATGGCTCTTCTATTGCCTTATCTTTGTTGCCAATAACGCTTTCTTGTCCTATGAAAGGCATCTGACTTCCATAACTATATGCAAAATTCATTAGCCTTGGTTCTTTGAAGGTGTTAGGTTACACTCATAGGTCAAAAGTCTGGGATAGCATCAGGATACTCAGACTATCAGAGAAAGTACGAGTAAGACATCATAGGTTTGCCCCTTTGGCTTCCTTAGTGAATGCATTGTGTTTTGCCACGTGATGGGAAGCAGTAGAACTGAGAAAGTATTTGGGAACTGGAAAGTCTTAATTGTAGCTGAGTTCACAAAACTCAGAGTTGGAGTTGGATGGACATTACTGGCTTCTCCTGGTGGGCAGATGACCTGTGGTCAGCAAGACCTCCCAAGACGTGACAAACCGCTCTCCTTTGTATTAATATTATCCTGGTGCTCCAGTGAGCCATGATCTGGTTTTATTGACACTAAGAGTAACACTCTCAGGCCAAGCAAGCAGATGGAGCATCACAGACCCATAAAGCCAGGTTCCTTCCCTCAAGGAGCTTAAAGTCTAGCAGGGAAAGAGAGATGGGTGAAAGAGGCAAACTCCAAATGGTAAATGCACACACTGGAGTTGAGTTCCCGTTTCCTGGAAATAAGAGAGAAGGATGAAGAAACAGAAATGTTGAGGAGCTGGCGTGGGGAAGCGCAGCAGGTAGAGAAGGGAGGGTGTGAAGGAATCTCCGCTCCAACTGAGCAGGAGTCTGTGCTGTAAGTGAAGGAGGCGGAGGGAAATTGTGCTGGAGGAAAGTGGGAGAGGTGAAATGAAATGCATGCAGAGGGAGTTGAAAATTTAAATAGGATCTTAACAAATCTGCTCCCCCTCCTTCTGCCTGGTGGTTTAGGAATAAAACGAGCATGGATAGGTAAGCTTTACCTCGTTAGCCACCTTCCTTCCATGTCATTTGTTCCAGTTTATATTCAGAGAATTTGTATTTGTCAGATATTTCACAAACAGATGACATATGAGTACAAAGAAGAATTTGCAATTTCTATAAAATCTAAGTTGAAAGCTTTGAAAAGCCGCAATAAAGCCGAGCTGCTGGGAAAAAAATGCCATTGAATAAAAGGCAGGAGGGACAACTATAAGAGAAAAAACAGAAAGATCAATGGAGGGAATTTTGTTTCACAAGTGTCTTAAGTTTCTCGCACCCATTTAAATAAAAACTAGACACTGTAGATGGTGTATAATGGTTTGATTTACGCAACATAGACTAGCAACAACTTAGCGGATCTACGTTAGGAAAGAAACCCTGGCCCTGCATCAAATGATTGGTGAATTAGTGCATAGTTAGATATAGATTAGGTTAAAGTGTTAGTGCGCTTTGCATGTATCATTTTAATGGTTCTCTGTTTTATTGACTTTTTTGATTTTTTAATCACGTCCCCGTCAGATATGGTTGGCTAAGAGGTACAAAGGGACAGTGAGAAGGCTTGTGGTTTTATCATTTTTTTCCCTCACTTGAACTGACCTGGAGTGTGATTAACCTACCTGACCACTAGATGCCGCTGTTGCTTCATGCAAACATTGCCAGACGCCTCAGAGCTAGGCATTTGCTGGAAATTTGACTCTAGGTTCACAGCCTGCGTGAGGAAGGGAGCAGGCAGGGTCCCATTGTTACTCCTACCCCCAACCCCTTTACTCCCATCTTGTAAATTTTAAAAAGTATATACACATGGCATTTGAATAAGGAGCACACCGATACAAAGTTCCCAGACAAAGATCATTATTTCTTGAAGAATGATTTCAAAAACAACTTCCCTTTCAAACAAGTGAGTGTCATTTCCATGGTAAAGGAATGCAAAAGTTATGGCTGGTTTGGGACATACACAATACCAGTGCAGTCCTTCAGTCATAATGAGATGCCCAAGTGGGTGGCTATCCCTGTTGTGCAAAGGGTAAAGTGGCAGCCTCGGGGCCCAGCTTCCCTCGCTGAAGACCAGCATGCAGAGTAAGGGCTCACACTGGGGAGTGGAGGAGGGAGGTAGGGGGGGAAGGAGGGCTAGCCGTACTGTGTCTTGAGCTGTCCATGGAGATGCCCTCTATGGGCCCTGACATCTGTACCAGGGACTTCAGTGCTGAAAGAGCTCTTGGATGACATCCACTTCATGCTCCTTCAAGCGGTTCTTTGCTAAGATCCCTGGTAGTTGAGCATTCACTTGATGGAACACTCTCTGTGCTAAGATCCCTTCTCTGTTGGGCATTCCATTGCACTGTGGCCCGCTCTGTTAGAAAGTGCATCCTTTGTTAAGCCAAAATCTGCCTCCCTTCAACTTCTCTTAATCATTTCTTGTGTGACTCCCAGACTCCTCAATATCCGCTCAGGGTAATTCAGTACTTATTTATTGAACAGCTTTAGGTCCAAGGTCCTGTGCTAAGCAATCCGGGGCATCTTCTAGAGACAATTGGGAGTATCAATTGCTGTTCTTACTATGTCTTTCCTGGAATGAAGCATAATATTCTAGGCAAGATCTAATCCATGCAAAGTATAGGAACACTTACTGCACTCGATCTGGAAGCTTCCATCTAATAAGATTGTATTAACTTCTTAATATACTATAACAATGCTGATTCATTTGAGTTCAAGGTAGATTTAAATTCCCAAGTCTTTTTTCTCAGGGTCTGTGTGTCAAGCAAGTTTTTTCCATTCTGTACTTTTTAAGTGGAAAATTTCACTACAAACCCAGGTCTTCATGTTTATCCATCTATTCAATTAGTGGCTATTGAGTACTTCACAGTCATGCATGTCACTTAGCTAGGAGACACGACAATTATCTACCCTTTGCTCATTTAACCAACCCTCCCAGGGCTGTGTCATTCACAGATTTGAAACGTATGGTTGCTCTGACTTCATCCTAATTGCTAAAACATGACGGCTTGTGCTTGTTTGTTCTATAGGAACTTTAGATGGATCTGACCAATTTTTATGGAATCTGATTCAATACCAAGGAATATGAGTGAAACTTAGCTTGGATTTGGGATTCTATTTCTCATCTTGTTATAAAAATGGTGCACTTAAAAAAATTTTGTTTAATGGTGACTTAGCTCCACATTTTTAGTAAAATTTGGTATATATAGATATGTGATTATGTTCAAGGACTTTGCAGAATAATAGTGTATATGAGGGAAATCTGAAATAGGTAATATGAAAGCGTATGCCATCCTATGCATACAAAACACTGCTGATAGTTTCTGGAGCTTAATTATTGTTTGAAGGAAATATAGTCTTAAACATCTTTTTTGGAATAATCTTGAGAAACTTCTGATTTAAAAGGGTGATCATAAGCAAAGACCAGGCAGCGTCACTTTTATGGGGGAGTAAATATTTCTAAGAAACCACTTATCTATTTTGTACTAGAAATATACTAGGCGTCTCTTTTCTAACAAAGACATTGATCTGAGTCCCAGCTCTGGTTTTGTTTCTGCCTTGCTATAGTAATCCATGAATGTCACACAGCCAGATCAATACTAATTTATATCGCTGGAAGAATTAACCAAGTCGAGCGGTTCCAGGTACTCAGTGAATGTTGGGTGAAACCCTTGAAATTAACTGAATAATTAATATATTGTCTGACAAAATAACTGGTTATTAAATATTAGCCCTTATATGTTTAAAGGATTTTGTTATGATGAAGTTTAGAGTTAGGAATAGCTTCCCCCCCCAAGTTTTGGTCCTTAGCTACTCATTTTGGTAAATGATAAGATTAATATAATTAGAAAATGTTGCAATGATTATATTTCACACATTAGTCATATGTATTGATTTGATATTTCTACATATATATGCCCTAGTCATATAACACCTAAGCTTCCAGTTTATTTAACTAAGTTGTGGCCATCATAAGTAGGAAAACAGGTAAATATTAAATGGAGATGAATCCGAAGCACAAGAATGCTAAGTGATAAATTAATGGACAACTAAGCACAGTGATGAAAGAGATATTTGAGTTGTATGTGGCATTTTAGTATGCAAATGGCTTGATTATACATTTCCTGGAGAAGTCCCTGAGATGAATCTAGGTTTAGAGAGAAACCTTAGACTCACAGATATTAGTTCATTGACAGACTGTTTTCACTAGCTTGTAGTGCATGACACTCTCTTGATTTTCCTCCTACCTCACTGCCGATTTTCAATGTCCTTTGCTGATTCTTCCTATTTTTCCCATCCAATTGATATTGAGGTGCCTCAGGGCTCAGCCCTAGGTCTTCTTTATATCTACTCCTTGGCTGCCTCATTCCAGGCTCATGTCCTTAAGCACCATCTTTATGGCAACAACTCCCAAATGTGTACCTCTAGCCCAGAGCTCCCTCGGAGTTCCAGACTTAAGGACATCCAAACATGATGTCTGGGGTCTGATCTTCCCTTCCAATCTTGCTCCCCTTAGCTTTCTCATCGTAGGTGATGATGACAAAGAGTAGCAGACTACAAGGTCAAAAAGTAACAAGGAGCCAGATCATGTAGGGGCTTGTAGGCTCTTGTATGGACTTTTGATTTTTCTCTGAGTAAGATGAGATGACATTGGAGGATTTTGGGCAAGAAGTAAAATTATCTGACATATTTTACAAAGCTCACTCTGGCTGCTTTGTAGAGAACAGACAGTAGAGGCACAAAGACATATCCAAAGAGCTCAGTTAGGAGGCTATTGCAATAACCCAGGTGTGAGGTCACAGTGACTTGAATCATGGTAGTAGCAGTGGAGATAGTGAGAAGTGCTCTGATTCTCGACGTATTTTGAAGATAGAGTTAATAGGATTTCTTGGAAGGATGCAGGGTGCAAAAAACCCCCAGAAGTCAGGGATGACTCTAAGACTTTTAGTCTGAGCAACTGGAAGTGTGGAGTTGCCTTAGCTGAGATGAGGAAGATTGCATGTTGTGTTTGGGATGTCTATTAGACATGGAAGTGAAATGTTTCAATGGGAAATTCAAACATTCTAGTTTTGAGTTCAGGAGAGAGGTCTGTGCTGGATATATAAACTTGGGAATCATTGGCATATAGACACTATTTAGAACCTCAAGACTGGAAGAGATCAATAAGATCTAAAACATTTAATGAAGAATTTCCTATAGACCCTGAGGGTAGGTTCTAAACCAGAGGTTCTTCCCCCGGGGATAATTGGCAATGTCTGGAAATATTTTGGGTTGTCACAACGGAGGGTGCAATTGCTACTGGCATTTAGTGGGTAGAGGCCAGGGATGCTCCTACAATGCATAGAGCAGCCCCCTGCAACAAAGAATGACCTGGTCCAAAATGTCAATAGTGTCAATTGCTTGTGTAGATGAAGAAGAGAATAAGACCAAGGACCAAGCTTGGCACACTGCAACATTTAAAAGATGAAGTAAAAAGAGGAGGAACCATCAAAGGAGACTGAGAAAGGGTAATCAGACAAGGAGGAGGAACCAAAAACTGTAGATCTGGAAGGCAAGTGAAGAAAGCTTATCAACAAGGAAGTGTGTCAAATGCTGGTGATTAGTCAAATAAGATGAAAACTGAGAATTAATTGTCATGTTTAGCAACATGCATGCCATTGATCTTGACAAAAACAATTTCAGGGTATGTGGTGGGTGGATTTAAGATAGAATGGAGGCCGGGCGCAGTGGCTCGCACCTGTAATCCTAGCACTCTGGGAGACCGAGGTGTGAGGATCGCTCAAGGTCAGGAGTTCAAGACCAGCCTGAGCAAGAGTGAGACCCTGTCTCTACTAAAAATAGAAAGAAATTAGCTGGACAACTAAAAATATATAGAAAAAATTAGCTGGGC